>JANKOE010000007.1:59360234-59387485 GCA_026284465.1 Erythroxylum citrifolium
TTCCATAGCATGAAACGATGGCAATTCATGGACTTGGACAGGGTAAAAGAACTGAGCACAAATGGATCAAGTGGGTCAAGATTTCTTCTTTTCACATCCACAAAATTTCAGATGCAACAAACCGCTATATAACAATGAAATGCATTACCCTTTCAAGCGTCTGTCCCACGAATATTGAGGTTAAAAGACAATGACATCCATTCACGTACGTATGTGAAAGCAAAGGCAACTGACCAACCGAGGCTTAGCATAAGCGTATGGATGGTGTAATTGGGGCGAAACATGTGGCAGCGCAAGCATCACAACTAAACAGAACCTAAATGATCGGAAAATGAAAGGTCACTTTAGTTATCTATCCTTCTCAACATTGAAATGTTACTATGGTAACTTGCAAGGTGACTTTTCGAGCCTTCAGGGGAAAGGTCCACAAGAAATGATACTTCCTAATGCTTCCAAGACAGGGTAGTTTTCGAACAGACTTGTCTTGTTGGCAAATTGTAATCTTTTGTAAATTTGTAAATGTCACTTCAGATCATTATAAAATTGGAAATATTTCTATACCATACAAGTGTGTGTAGAGCAGGGAATTTCGCGAATATCGGAAGTATCCTCATTTGACTGAGCAATGATCAATAAGATATATTCGGTAAATCTTTTTCTGGGTAAGCTTAGAAAACAATAATCTAAAGGGGCAAGCAAAGCGATTGCCTTTCATAGTAAACCTTCTGTAATTCATATACCCGGTAAGAAAGGATTGGTACAGTGGTGAACTACATTCCCAAGCATTTGACCTCTCTAGAGGACCTTGAGGAGAAAAAAGAATCAATCCAACCTACACTTGAATGAGAATAAAAGGAAACTTAAGCGGAAAAAATCAAATCAGGAATCACTTAAAAAGAGTAATATGTACCTCCATAAAACGTAATGTTCCCAATGTTGAAGTGCCTCAAAAATTTAGGCCCACTTATGTTCCAACTCATCAATAAAAGTACCACTCAGATAGCAGTCATGCAGGAACTTCCAAGGTGCAAGAAACTGGGTCATTGTTATTTTTCCTCTTGGCTTGCAAAAGTTAGCCATGGCATCTGCGTTGGTAAATTTCATGTTGGTCATTGATACTTCTTGCTTGCACAAGTGAGTTGACCACCGTTTTACCCTTTCTGGCATTGTATCAGGTAGTGACTTGTTTCTCACTTGCTTTGTAGTAAAGCATTTTCTGTACATAAAACATCATGTACCCCTGGGCGGCCCTCACAATGTTCTCATTGACTTGAGTGACCCAAGCATCATCGCACTTGTACCATTGATCACTCAGACGCAGATATGTGACATAATGTCCAGCATCTAGCTTACCAGTGTGAGTCACCACAGCAAATAACTCAAACTCTGCTGGCATCTCATTTGATGCGTCTGGCTCATCTCCATCAAATGGGAAAATCCTATTGCCAAATCGACTCCTCAGGATAGAAGAAGAAAGGTAAGGTGACATGTCCAAGGAGAACGGAAACTGCAAGTATCGATCTATCTTCCTTGACATTTTCCGCATTGACGAATGCTCAAATCTTTTAATGTGGAAACAAGAAACCAAAGGAAGCTTTCTTATAGACATCTGTTTGAGAGATTCCTGCCTCACCTGACACTGCTGGCAAAAGAATTTTTGGTCAGATCCCAGTCTCTCAGGTCTAGTAAATCGATCCAAACACCCCATCAGTGTAGATATCCCACAATGTTGGCCCGAATTCTTGCAATCTGCCTCACCATTGCAAGATTGATGAGTCTTTGTCGACACTGTCTTCGCTGAACCTCCTTGGTGGGGTTCTAAATCCAATGAAATGTCAACACATGGGTCATACGTTGTAGAGGTGAAACCACAAGTCATACACATGACATCAGATCTCAAGATACCAGAAAACACTTTATGAGCAATACAACATTCTCCATGACCTGCATTAAAAGCAAGGTGGTGTTAAACTTACTGTAAGAGATTACGAAGTTTAACCTACAAATCTGATTCATATCACATTACAAAATAAAGAAAACCCCATCTAAAATGCTTCCAGATCAAAGTTAGGACACGTCACCAGCAAATGATTCCAGAGAGCACACTATTCAATCAAAGTAATCTATTAGCTACTAGCAGCCTAGATATTAGTTCAATTCCTGGATTTAACAATCTATTCTCCCAACTTGGTAGCATTAGTGATCCTTTCTCTTGCTAGGAACCTACACCAAATAACTATCCCATATCACCACGAAAAGAAAACTACAGAGGAAGTTTCATCCTAAAGCGATATAAAGAAGGAAGCTCAAGAAGCATGCAACATAAGCCTTAGGCAGGATGTGAACCTAGTTCAACCGCCCTTGTTAGCTCCTGGAATGGATCAACTTTTCAACGAGGTAAGACCCCAAGAAGGACAAAGGTGGAATTAACACGAGTATTCTAACAGGTGACAATTCCCTATGATGAAACCAAGTAGTCTAAGGAAAAGTTGACTTACTGGAATTAAAGCAGATGACACCATCAAGTCTGCAAGTTGATGTTGAGACTTACCCCTAAATGGGCACTTTGTCAACTCCTAAAGCAATAACAAAGGAACCTAAAACCACACCCTGCAGTTAAAATTTATGGTTACTGTGCTTGGTACTACTTTGGACCAATGTGATGAAAGAGATGTATTCACATAAGAAAATAGGGTTGTGCGCATTGAAGAAAACTTAAGGTTGACAGTCTTCAACCTTAAAAGTCAGAAACCTCAATCTAGGGGCCATAACAATCACCACTCCTCTAGGCGCCACTGATCAGAAAATTAGTCACTTACTGTGCCAAAACCCTCTATAACTCCCCCCCTATTACAAGCGGCTGCCACTTAAACACTAGCTTTTCATGTTCCATTCATGACATTCTAAATCTACACGGGTGAATACTACTTCAACATAATTCTTAAGAAATCACACAAATTGGCTTTGACCAAACAACCTAATTGATATTCGATCTTATATATGCACAAGCAAGGTGAAGCAGTCCATAAGAATGAAGTCCTGACCTCATTGCAACATCAAAATAGAGAATAAAAATGGAACTGCCTTGATAACAAAAAAAAATCTTTTACATTTACATTGTGCTTATGAGAACAATCATTTCCCAGATAAGTTAGTAAAATGTAGAAACCTGGAACCTTCTAGAAGACTACAATGTGATTTCTTTTGCCAATCAAATACAAGCATCAACACTGATTTTCACTAGATACAGTATGATTACAATTTATTACACAGCTTATCGGCATATGGAACCTATGAGTCAGCACATGTTCCAGCACAAGTGGCACCTTAATGTTTCCTTCAAAACTGGCATCCTTAAAAGGCATAAAATCTGGAAAAAATCGTTGAAAACCAAACAGTCTTTACCTTGACTCTGAGGCTTGCAACGATCTTTCTCCACCTTTTCATGGATCCCATCGAGCATAGAAATAAAAAACTCATGGGCATCCTGCTGCTCATAACTCGCCAAGTTTGCAGCATGTTGCCACCAACTGTAACACATGAAACCAAAATTCATAAAATCCCCGAACAAAAAGACCGCAAATCATGACTAATGAGTACAAACCCAACATGCCAAAAGTCAATGTAAGTTCTGAGGTACTGTCTTCAGTTCTTTCCTACTCTTACATAACAAATACCATACCGCTAACTTCAAAAAAGATCCTAACAACAACACTGAAAAAGCTATAAAATTTCTGACAAACCCCACAATGTATAGGATCAGTACCCATATTGTTGTACATGCATTATACACAAGGTATCCATTAAAACAAACTCCTCACTTCGCACACAAAAAAGAACGTTCCTTTACACAAACCCACAATATACACTGTCATATATACCTGTACAGAAACTTTGCAGGACTATAAGGCTTCCGATCACCGGAGAAAACCGCCGAAAACATAGCATCCATATCACATGCCAAACATAACCTTGCGGTTTTATTATCTCCACCACCTACATTTCGTCTTCGACCGTTATTATTTGTATTAAAACCATTGCTATTACACGAAAGTCCATTCTTTTGTTGACAATAGTAACGGTTATGCCGATCACTGAGAAAATAGTTCCTCAACGGAGGCGTATGGAGCAATGCTTGAAGAACAGAGTTCATAAAGCACGTGTTTCCAAGGTTGTTCAATCCTCGCAACCCCCACGGCGGATCTGAGCTCCAATCCAATGGACTCGAGCCGTTTCCGATCAGAGCGCGCTCTTGGATCTCCGGAGACCACGGCCGGTAATCTATTCGTCGCCTTTTGCGTAGGTTCTCCGGCTTGACGGTGTTGATTGTGGCAGATTTGAGAGTGGAGGTCTGTGAAAGGACCACGGCGGCATCGAAGTCGCGATCGTAGACCTGATCACGGCACACGCAGCAGAAGAGCTCGGCACGGTCGACATCGACAGCGATCTCGTGACCAGGCGGCATAGAAGTGGCATGGGCGGCAGCGTGGGAGTGGCCGGACGGCTTGTGGCAGGATAGGGCGGCGCAAGCCACGCATGCGTAGAGACGAGGACGCGCCGACTCTCCGCACGCACCGCAGCGAGGGATCTCGGAAGGATCGCGATGGATGGCGGCGCGGCCTCCCGGCGGCTTCACGCGGAGGCAGTCCTGGAGGGCGCGAAACGGTTTGCCGCCATTACGGTTGCGGAACTCAGCAACGTGGGGACACGGCGACGGCAAAATCTGACCGTTGATGCGGTGATGGTGGTGGTGGTGGTGTTGATTGATCTTTGATGACATGGATGGAGATTTGCAGTGGAGCGGCGGAGATTGAAAACCCTAGATTTGAAGGACATAAGGTAAGGGAAGCAGAAGATCAACGGCTGGGATTGGAAGATCAAGGGTGGGGGTCCATTGAGGGTGGTGAGGATGAGGAATGCTCCACTGAAACTCTCGCTCTAGTTACTCTGTTGCATAAGATTGTATGTGTGTGTATGTCCTCGCAATGCCTAACTGGTGTTTTGGTGCTTCTTCTAAGTTCTCAAGTAATTAATTTTTTGTGCTTTTTTTTATTTTTTTGGGTTTAATTTAATCATTTAGTTTATAAACATTTGACAATTTTTTAAATTATTTTATCCAATATAGTGTAGAAATTAAATAATTAAAACAGTAAAATGGCCCATCAGCTTCCATGCAAAGTCACTATTGTCAAGGTCTACTAGTCTTGGTCTCTCAATGGGCAGGGCCACTCCTTAATTGCTACTGCCACTTTATCTTTTTTATTTTTTTGAAAAGGTAACGAAAAGTTCCATTAATCATATAAATGAGATAAAAAAGATGGATAGACTCTCAAACTTTCAAACGAGAAAAATTGCAAGATGCTCGAGCAAGTTTATGAGCTCCCACAAAAATATTAGAATTATTTTTCAACATTAATTGACAATCTTTAATAATTCCCCCAAACTCTGAATGGTCGTCTTGGTGTGATTTAATGGCAAGCACTACAAGTTGAGAATCAGTAAAGACACTCCCCAATTGTTGCAACTGTTGAACCGCTAAGGCCTCTGTCACTAGCGCTGAATGGAGTCCATCAAACACTTCAGAGATTGCATGTTGAAAGTCGCCTTCAAGGCTCTTAATGATAAAGCCAAATCCCGATGTTCTCATACTCTGAAATCTTGCCCCGTCGACGAAAATATGTCATTCATCCAAGCTATCTGCTGCACTTTGTCTTCGCCCAGCAGCTATAAAACAATGGGCTGCTGGGCCTCTATTACCATTGGAGGACAAAAGCTACTGCTGCCCTTTTTATTCTTGTGCCAAATTCCATTGATATAGGTGATCCATTGCAAGGTTCCAAGTTCCCCTCGCTATAGGGACTTGAGCTTGCCATAAGCCTTTGTTTCGTCCCTCCCATATCTTCCATGCTATGGTCGTAAATTTTGAGATGTTTGCTCCATTGTTTGCATTCAGTACCTGCAAGAAAAACTCCCTAAAAGAAGGAGTTGGGTTAGCAATAAAAAAGTCACCTAACTCCCACACCTCTCTCGCCCTCTCACACCCCACCAAGCAATGGTTGACATCTTTCACCTCCCCACGATAGCATTTATCATCCACCTGCACTCCTCTACGAGCTAGTTTTACCTTAGTAGGTAGAATGCCTTTAAGAGCTCTTCACATGAACACCTTAATTTTTAGAGAAGAAGCAATAGTCCATAATTTGCCCCAAAAATCACCTTCTTCCACCTCACCACCTCTACCCAATGTTTTCAAAGCTACATAATAACAAGACGTCACCGTATACCGCCCTTTGTTATCAAAATACCAAACCCAACTACCCTCACACTCTCCCCACCGAATTGAAATTGCAAGGATATCCCTACTATCTCTACAACTAAACATGCTCATCACCTTTTCCACATCCCACATCCCACGCCCTCTTATCTCCCCTAAATAACTCACCCACTTTTAATGTATAACTCACAGAGATAGTTCCAGCCTCCACCCAAAACTCTCCATCTCTAGGTAACCATGGGTCCACACCTACCCTAATCGTCTCCCCATTACCCACTCTCCACCGCACTCCTTTCTACAAAATATCCTTAGCAAACAACACACTTCTCGACACGTAGCTAGGATTATGTCCAATCATGGCGGCCAAAAAATCCCCTTGAGGGAAGTATTTAGATTTGAGAATTCTAAATAAAAGAGTGTTAGGACCATGTAAAAGTTGCCACCCCTGCTTGCCAAGCATGCTTATATTAAAGCAATGCAAATCTCGAAACCCCATCCCCCCATTCTTCTTGGGCTGACACATCTTGTCCCATGCATACCAATGAATACCTTTAGCACCCTCTCCCAAATTTCCTCACCAATAGCTACTCATGATCTTCTGAAGTTCATCACATAACGATAAAGGCAATTGAAACACATTCAAACAATAAGCCGGTAAGACCTGAGCAACAAATTTTATCAGAGTTTCCTTCCCTACTTTAGAAAGCATCTTATTCTTCCAGTCATTCACCTTCTTCCACATCATATCTTTTATAAGCTGAAAAATCTGTTTCTTGTTTTTGCCAATAAGTGATGGAAGACCCAAATACTTACCTCCCCTAAGTGGTAATCGGACATTGAGAATATTACCAATAGTATTTCTACTATCCTGTGAAACTTTAGGACTATAGAAAATACCTGATTTTTGGAAGTTAACTGCTTGACCCGAGGCTCCTTCATACTACTCTAAAATGCGCTTCACCTCTCTCGTTTCCTGTTCTGTGGCTTTAAAGAAAAAGATCAAGTCATCTGCAAATAGAAGATGAGAAACTTTAGGGCATCGAAACCCCGCTCTATGCCCATGAAGCAAACCCTGCCTTTCAGCCCGATTAAACAACATAGAAAGACCTTCAGCACATGTGATAAATAAATATGGAGACAGAGGGTTTCCTTGTTTAAGCCCCCGACTAGGCAAAATAGGCCCCACTGTTTCACCATTTACCAGTATAGAGTACCGTACACCGGTAACATACATCATTAACCAATGTACCCATTTATCATGAAACCCCAACTGTCTCATCATCTGCTCTAGGTAGCTCCACTCCACTCTATCATAGGCTTTGCTAATATCAGTTTTCAGAGCCACCGACCCAACACTTCCCCACGTAACATTCTTCATACTATGAATAGTTTCAAATGCAACCAAGATATTGTCTGTAATTAACCTTCCTGGAACAAAAGCAGATTGACTAGGGGAAATAACATGTGGGAGAACCTTTTTAAGCCTATTAGCAAGCACTTTAGCTATAATCTGATACAAAGCATTACATAGAGCAATAGGCCTATAGTCTTTCACCCATTCAGGACGATGAATCTTCAGAATTAAGACCACAAACGTATTAGAGAGAGCTGAAGGAAACAAACCTCGTTCAAACCAAGAGCTGCAACCCGCCACTATATCATCTCCCAGAATGTGCCAAAACCTTTGAAAGAAACTTGGGTTAAGACCATCTGGTCCTGGCGCCTTATCTGGGTGCATATGAAAAACGGCCTCGCGGAATTCTTCTTTCGTAAATGGTTCTAAGAGCATCTCATTATCCTCCTCACTCACCCGGGCTGGTATTAACTATGTAACGGTATTATGACGATTACCACTTGTTTGAAATAGCTCCTGGAAATACACAAAAACTACGCCACGCATACCATCCCGATCTCTACACCACCCCCCAGCAGCATTCTTTAACCCTGGTATTAAATTATTTTTCCGCCTCCCTTTAATGTGTGCATGAAAATATTTGGAGTTCATATCCCCATATTGAGCCCAATATAATTTTGCTTGCTGTCGACGTCTCGCCGCATCTTCCTCAAGCAAAAGATTTCATTCTGCCCGTAGGCGATCCAATTCACCTCCATCTGTTCCATCCCTACTTTCCTGTAAAAGTTTCTGTACTAGTGCTCGCTTCATATTTCGATCTCTATTTCTGCGTCGTCCCCATATCTGTAATTCTGCTACACAATTGTCTCTCTTATGTAGAAGATCAACCTCACCCTCACACCCCTAACCTGCCACCACTACTGCTTCCACGCATCAAGGAGCCATGCATTATCGAAACGGAACCTTCGACAAACTGTCTGTGAAGAGTCGGGGCTTGAATCCAGTAGCAACGGATCATTATCAGAAACCAGAGCCACCAAAGATTGAAGTAAACATTCCGGAAACCTCAAAAACCATCTACCATTACCAACTGCTCGATCTAACCGCTGTTTCGCAACCACCTGTCTGTTTCTCTTCATATACCACGTAAACATGCTACCCGTATACCTGATATCATTCAAATCGCAATCTCATAACACACCTCTAAAATTCTGAATTAAATAATGTGGATGATCATGCCACTTTATCTATTAAGTTACAGAAAATATATTTACAAATCGATAATATAAATTTTCATTTAAAATAGTTTAGTTTATCAATTCATTTTCAAAATTAAAAATTAGCATTAATTTAGTAAGACATAATTTGCAATTAGGGCTTAATCAAGTTTGGATTAAGTTAAATTTTAGAACTCGGATCGATTGATCCATTGCGTTGAACGGCAGATGGTTGCTTCTTTGAATCACCTTCCATTTTTTGGTTTGTCAAAGGTTTGGAAAATTCTTCCACTTTTGCCTTAAACTCTATGGGACAAGAATTTTGTTGGGGCAGAACTAACGAGGGACTTTCCTCTGTTATCTGAATTATTGAAACATGAACTTCAGTTTACACACTCGTCTTAATCATGGAGGCCGGTGACTACTCGTAATAACAAAGTAGGTAGGTAAACTTGTCTTCAAGATTCACGTAATGTAGATTATCAGAACAAAGAGACACAAGCAGAAGGCGAAACAAAGTAAGAGTAAAGGTGTGTGTGTGTGTTTTCTTTTTTTAAACATTTTAGTCCTTAAACTTGCCCGAACTTTACTGTAGTGGATGAAAGATTGAATCTTTCTTCCACAGGAAAGGTTAGAATTTCGGACGGCGTTGATGTGGTGGTTGTGGCAGCCGTGGCCGTGGTTGAAGCTTTCTTCCATGGAATATGGATTGAAGTTTACGCGAAGTATGAGACCTAATACGACGGCGCACGACAAAACGACAGAAGATCCCTTCGTTTGACATTTTACCAAATTACCACATGTTTTGCTTATCATTTTCGTTTCGTTTTGTTTTGTTTGCAATTTGCAATCAAAAGTTGTTTTTTTTCAATTATTATTACTTGTTTTGATGGTGAATTAAAAATTTAATTTTGTGGTTGAATGATTCTTAAATTTTTTTTAAAAAATTGAATTGAATTTAATCTATTAATTTTTATTTAATTATAATTAATTAAAATTAAAAATATTTATTAAATTCAAATTCGAATCTAAATTTAATTATGTTATAATAATTAAACTCCAATCTAATTATATTGGAGTTGGTCCTTGATTTTAGGCCGTTTCTATTTAATTTATTATCCTTAATCGATTTGGCTGATAATAAAATAATTAACTGTTCCGTTCGTATCTTAGTTAAATAATATTATACCAAACAGAAAGGCTCTGCAAGACTGCAACACTCACATGGCTGCCAGGTTTAATTCACGTGCCTACCCCAAGTGAAGGTAATCACATCAGCCGCACCACACGACTTCTACATTAGACAATAACTTCATTTCTTTATCTTCCTCTAACCAACATTAATTTTCAAATTGAGAAGGTAATCACATCCAGATCCAGATTCCTAATCATTACATAACATTGATCATAGCTTGCCTGGAACGTGCACCGCATGTTCTTTCCAAGGCCTTCTTTTGCATCACAGAGTACCATGTATTAAGTCTACACTCTACAGTTCATTTTGATACTTTAAAAAGTTTCCATAACTGGAAGGTAAGATAGCCCCAGAAGAGAAAGAAATGGAAGGACAGCCTTAAGATGATGTTTTTACTTCTTTTGCTTCTGTACCAAGTTTCACATGTCTGTCTGCTTCAGTTTCATAGGATTTCTCAACTTTTAAGCAACCTTATGTCAGAAGTGATTCCAAGTCAAGCATTACATGTTTCACATAAAGAACAGTTGATTAGAGCAGATTAGAGCTCTGGAACATTGAAACGTAACGACAAAAGAAACAACAACACAATCACCTTCTTCCACAACAATCTAACTTCTGCAAAAACAACAACGTGACATGCTTAACAATTTACATCAGATTTTTTTTTCCTGGACAAAGAATGATACTGCTACCATTTCTAGCTGTACATTGCATTATTGTTAGTTGAACTCAGACGAGTACCCAATTATATTATGCTTGTAAATGATGAAGTCAATTTATATGGAACATTGGCAAGAGGACCACGCTGCTCGGCAAGCTCATGAATGTCCCTGACAATATCGAACACCGCATCAGGTTGGGCTAGTTTAAGTGCATTCTCTGACATTGTCTTCAGTTCATCCTTTTTGGTACTGAACCACTCTGTCACAATTCTTGCTGTTTCTTTAGGACTTCTGGTGAAGATACCAGCACCATTCTCCACAACATAAGGAACATTACCCTTTTCCTGGAGTTGCCAGATTAAGAAAAAGAATAACATGAGATAAAATTACTATTTGGTTTCGCTAAGCAGCTGCAGTGGCAGAACTTGTATCACTTACTTGTCCAGGAATGTAGTCATTGAGAATAATAGGAAGTCCACGGATCAGAGCCTCTGCAATTGTACCAGGTCCAGCCTATATAACCCAGAAGCTCAAGAAATCGGTTACATAAAAGGTAATCATACAATGAGCAAAAGGGAACTTTCTGTAACATACATACTTTTGTAATTATGCAGTCACAAGCTCACATCCATTTCTCCATCTCTGTTTCAAATCCTCTAACCTGCAATTCGGAAAAGAAGGAATGTAGAGGAAAGTGTCAATGATGTTCTATTTGTAAAAAATGATCAATCAGGTTTCAGAAACAAGAAACAACACCTTAACCAGGATCTTCCAGTCTTCAGATTCCAAAGTAGATTTAAGAATCTTATTGCGACCACAGATTATAACCAACTGGCCAATTGGTTTTCCTGTCTCTTTATCCTGCAGTGACTCTCCAAGGGCCTTAGCAGTTTTACCAACAGGTCCCATACCCTCACCACCTCCCATCAGCAAAACCGCAGGTAAATCAGGATCCATTCCGAGTTCTGCTCTCAACTCATCCTACAGTCATAAAGTCGAAATGCAGACTTACTCAGAACCCAATGCAGTAGCAAATGTTACTTAATATAAATTCATGATCACAATTAGATATACCTTGGAAAGGACTGCACGGGCAAAAGAAGGACGAATCGGCAAGCCAAAAACACGAATTTGGGACTCTTCCAGTCCATCTAATGCAGCTCTCTTTGCTACTTCCTTTGACGGGCAATAACATCTATTAACCCCAGGATGAAACCTGAAACATTTTTAGTGTTGGTAACGTCGGGATAGACAAAAGAGGTAATTTGCAATTGAAATGACCTATAAACTTACCATGTAGGGTGGCAAGAGTTCAGATCTGTGATAACTGTTGCAAAAACCACTTTCTTTTGAAGACCTTGCCATTTAAGAACCCATAAAGGAATATGCTGCATCAAGGGATGAACACTGATGATGATGTCTGGCTTGTAATCCATTAGACCAGCTTCCACTTCCCTTCAAATCATACAAAACTTGAATTACAAATTACGATCGTACTTTGAATCTAAATACGAATCCTTGACTCGTTTGTCCATCTTTAGTTTCTAGCAGCATAAATAATTACAGCTTGAGGAAACAAGTAAATGGGGTGACAAAAGTTCTTCAAATAGCAAAAGAAAGTATTTACTTGGCGTAATAGGCTGCTATTGCAGCAAGGTAGCAACTGTGTATCCATTTTGGAGAGGTGCTGTGAAATGCAACCTTCCATAGCTGGACATGCTTTACCATGAATTTGTATTGTCTTTCCATGTCGTTCAATGGCCAGCCAGTGTACTCTTTCCAAACATCCTTCACAATTACCTGAAACAAGCGGAAAAGCTGAAGTTGTTTCTGAGATATTCCAAAATAGGAAAATCCCTGGAGGAATTTATTGATCATGAGGGAGAAAAAAAAAGTTGAAAATTAAAAAGTTGGTCATCGTAGTTTTCTATAAGAGAGAGGTGGGGAGAGGAGAACGAGAAAATGAAATTCAAACATTGGAAAATTGATAAGCAATTGATAAAGATCTGTATAAGTCTTTCGCCAACGTTCAAAACAGAAGAAAAAACCACAGGCAAGAAAATTCAGAGACTGAATCCTTACAAAACAAAGAAACAGAGATAAGAATTTAGTAGAAGAAGAAACAAAAACGCGTGTAGTGCTCACCTTAACACGATAAAAAAGCAAGATCATGAGAAATAAGAACAAATTCTAGAAATATAGCAAAATTGAGTTCTATACGCATACCCTGTACTCATTACCAAACTCGAGCTTGAAAGCATCGCGAATGGCTTCAGCGGAGGCACGATGACCACCACCTGTATCACTCATAAGGATGAGCACATTCTTGGTTCTCTCTGCACCCATTTGAACAAGCTCCATGTTCCCATCACCGTCCTCAAAATCATCCTCCATCTCATGAACATGGTACCTTTTGTGATGGTGGTGACCGTTGAAGCTTCCGATGCTACCGCTAGAACTAAAATTCCCATACACTCTCTGCAACACCTCCGTAATGGATGCCTTCTTTGGAGATTCCACTCTCACCGCCATGTTCGTATAATCAATGACCAAAGGCACAAGAAACCAATGAAATAGCACAAGCAAACTTATAAACTTATTACGGTTCGAAAAGAAACAAAGAGAGACAAAACCAACGAAAACCCAGATGGGAAACGCTGGCTAACCCTCCGTCCCGCCGCCAGAAATGGAAATTTTCCGGCGGAGAGAGGAAAGGTGGAGACTTTGGACGACGGGCAGAGAAAGGCAGAAGCAACGGAGACTTTATGATTGGTATTGTTATTTGTTGCTGTTAGGGTTGTTGTACGTCTGAGTTGGCAAAAAAACTGTGGGGTCCGAAATTGTGTGCAGTGAGGTGTATGCTTAATGGGTGTGTGTATGTGTTTGTGGTTCTGACGCTATGAATATGATTCTAAAGAAGTACGCTTTGGTGACTTATGATGGAGACTATTTATGCTTTTTCCATGAGGAACTTTACAGCCGTCAGATTCGCATATTACTTTTGGAATGTTCCGAGAGGTAGATTCGAATCTTTTGTTTTATAACTGTAGTAAGTTATTTTTTGTTTTTATTGTAATATTGTCTCCTCATTTTATAGTTACAAAGGAACAATTTTACCGATTACTTCACGTATCACTTTTTAAAAGCACAAAATTAATCAAAATGAAATATACCCTCAAGTTTTAATCATATCATTTACTATTTTTAATACTTCTTTCAATTTTTTATATTTTCCTGTCTTTAAAATTGGTTGTAATTGAAAAGGTTAAATATACTAAAAGCTCTCTAATTTAAACTTTTTTATTTCAATCCATGTTTAACTTCTTGCTATGTTCTTTAGTTATTATATAATTTTATATATCATATCTTATTAATTTTCACTTATTTTTTCTCGAATTGATATAATATTTAAAAAATTGAAGTTCTATTATGACACAATTTTAGAGATATAAATAACTGAAAAACTAAATAAATGTAACAGAGAAAATTATGTGATTGTTAAATTATAATTTTTGGAGTATAATAATTAAAATGAAAAAATAAAACTAAAAAATGGTTTAATATAATTAACCTTATTTTAAATATTTTTTTATGACCAAAAGAAACTATAGCCCGTGAGAATGATTTGTGAGTAAACTAAAGATGACTTGTAAGCCACTAATTATATATATATATATAAAGCAACTGTTGACTATAATTAGCTAAAAGGGAATCAAATTCTAAAGAAGTGGGCCAGATGTTTCCTTCAGATTGACTGCTATAGTTTTCACTCAACCGCCAGTCCATGCTAAATTTAGTGAAAAGGGCAGATATGGTAATAAGTTTCAGTCCGGTTCAATTTAATCCAATTTATTATAATTTGATGAATACTGTATATCCTTAATACAAGGAAGAATAGAAGTTATTTTTATTTTTATTTTTCACTATATTTATTATGGGATGAGATTATCTATTCTCCTTTATTATAATTCATATTATCTTTTTTTTAATAAACCAACCATACGTTAGATGTAATATAATTGAGAGTTTCAGACTTTCAGTAAAGTTCAAATAGTTTAATTAATCAGTCAAAAAGATATTCTTCATCATTATCGTCATACTCAATCCTAAATTTTGGCAATAAAATAAGGTCTGAGGAGGTCTTATAATACGCAGCCTTATTTTTATATAGTAGAAAAATTATTTTTGATAAATCCATGTACAAATGTGACAGTAAAAAAATGATGCAAATTAAAGAAAAACGGCGTTATTACTTATTTTACATAAATTTTATAAAATAATATTATTTTAAACGGTATATTCCAACCTCAACTTAGATTCGAGTACATTCAAGTTGAGTTGTTGTGGTACTGGTCAGAAAGGAAAGATTTGGGGATGAAAATGAAATGTCACGGAAGTACAAGGGCATGACTGCAAAATCACTGTGATCAGTCAATGAGTGGGGTCCCATTTCGGTAATGTCAGTGGTGAGCCAATACGTAGCCAATTGTCTAGTTGGCAATCCGGTGAGTCCAAGTCAACCTGTGCCCTCTGTGGAAGTCACGTTCACGTTAGAACGACGAGTCTCAACTAACGTAGACTCACGAGTCTGTGGAACGTGGTGCGCGACTGCCCGCGAGCCCACCAAGTGTGGCACTCGTTCCCTACGCATTCCTGCCGAATTCTTCTCTACCCCACGTCGCGACTGCCTTCTCACAATCTACAACTCCACCGTCCTGTCCTAGGGCATGGGTGGGCAACCCTTTTCGATATTTACTGCTGGTTCCTCTAGCAATAGCGAAACAATTCTCTTTTTGAGGATAATTTTATTTGGCCTTCTTCACCTCATTCTATTGTTTTGTCTTATGCAGGTATTCTCTGTCATGTCGTCCCGTTGGCACACTCGAGCGCTCCCTACTGGGCCCAGGGCCAGTCCTATACTTTTATGGGCCCTGGGCAAAATTAATTTTTTTTTAAAAATGAGCCTAGTCTTATAAAAAAAAAATTTTGGCTAAGAAATTTTAGTTTAGAGAGGGGGCTTGGGGCTCCCTCTCATAAAGGGCCCTGGGCAAAATTAATTTTTTTTTTAAAAATTGGCCCCTTCTTATAAAAAATTTTTTTTTGGGCTAAAATAAATTTTTTTAACCCAGAAATTTTAATTTAGAGAGGGGGCTTCGGCCCCCCTCTCATTGAGGGCCCTGGGGGGGCGCCCTGCTCGCCCAGGCCCAGGGCCGACCCTAATTGGGCCCCCTCCTCGCCGGGAAGTGACGGAGCTAGGAATTTAAGATAGGGGGTCCAAGAATTTTTTTTTTAATTTTGGGGGCCCAGTGACCTCCCAAGTTTGAGAGTAGCTCCGTCTATGTTGCCGGGAGAGCCCCGTCGCATGGCGCCCTCCTCCTGCCGGTTGGATCAAGCTCAATACTGATGACACCTCTAAATGGTCCACCTCCACCGCCACCGCCGGAGGACTTCTTCGTGACAGTACCGGACAATGGCTGGGTGGTTTCTCGCAACATATAAGCTGGTGCTCGCCTCTGGCCGCGGAACTTTAGGGTGTGTATATTGGGCTGTCGCTGGCTTGGCAGATGGGCTACCGCCAAGTCGAACTGGAGGTCGATTCTTCAACAGTGGCCGATCTTCTCTCCTCAGCTGACGAGCGGGCCCGCACGCTTATTCCTCTTGTCCTGAGCATACATGAGCTGTTTTCTTGCAACTGGACTGTTGTTCATCGACATGTTTATCGAGAGAGCAACAGATGCGCCGATTGGCTCGCCAATTATGCCAGTCATTTTGCCGTCAGTGTTACGTATTTCACCGATTCTTCGATTGGGTGCCGCCCTCTTCTGTTAGAGGATATGTCGGGAATCAGTTTCCCTAAACTTATTGTGTAGTGTACTGTTCTGTTCCCTTTAGCAAAAAAAAAAGTTGATAGATTTTTACAAAATAGAATAAACAGATAATTTGATCCCAAAAAGCCCAACTTAGGTTAAATTTGTTATTCCAAAATGCAAAATTAATGTAATAAATAAAAATTAGTGAATTGACAAAAAAGGACATGGTAATTAATTATCTTTATGTTTAATTTTTTGTTTAAAAATCTCCAAGTGTTTAAGACCTAACTAAGGGTTACATCAATACTAACTTTACCTACCAAAATCATCCGACGCCAAAAAACTCTGCCCAGTTGTCATCATGTTCATATTTGGTAGCTTCTCATGTCACATGAATAGATGATTAGATTCCCAATAAAGCTGTCATTTGATTGGGTTTTGCCTAATCACTGATTACCCCAGTTGAAATAACAAAACAATTATGAAAGCAAAAGGAAAGTTGATCGCTGGTTTTGGAGTACAGCTATTCACAAAAGTGAGACGGCAAGGTGAAGGTCTCAAGTACGTGTAGTGATGATATGATAGTTAAAAATTTTCGGTCTAATATTACGGTATTTTATTATATTTAATAAATTTTAATTATTTATTTATGTAAGTTTTATATGAAACTCACGTAAATTCTATAAAATAAATGGCTAAAATTTTACGAGATAGAATAAAACAGAGTAATATTAAACAGAGGATTTAGACTTAAAACATTATCTTTAGCAAATGTTGGCTATCTTAAAAAGGAAATATACTATTTTAAATTTAATATAATTTTTTAAAAATATAAATTTTAAATAATATCTACATTCTACAATTGTATGGAGTGGATTTAAGGCCCAAAGCCTGGAGGCATTGCCACTTTCCTTTGCCAGATCATGCACGCAAATAGCAAGATATTGTCAACTTGTAGGAAGATGTGAGATCATTATTACAAAGTTCACTCTTAGATGTTACTTTCATGGTTTAGCTAGCATCCATCACTGGACAAAATTAACAGGTGATGAAATATAACGCGACTCCCAAGTGACATAAAACTATGCAAAAGCAGATGTTTCACTTGAGCTAAGTCAACCACCTATGTTTCTGTCTGAGTTGTTCTTCTACATATCAGATCTATCAGTTAGCATTATCTAAAAGCTAATGTCTCTGCGTCACTGTTGTGCTGCTGAGGTTTCAGCTGGAGAGAGTAAGTTCAAGCACGAGGGACATGGTGGGTCGCAGATATCTTCAACACTTGTTTTCTGCTCCAAACAGTCTGCATGATAAATGTGGCCACAGACTAGAACTGCCACAACAGAGTGTTCACCGGAAGAAAGCGAGTCCCCAAGAAAATAAGGTTTGCGCCTTAACATCTTCTGGCAAATCCCGCATATCATCTTCACTGCATCGGATGAAACTGCGTCTACCACAGAGGAACCAAACCTGATCCTCTCAGCTCTGTTAAATGGCTTCTCCCTGTTCTCTGATCATGGGGGAGAGAAGAAATGAGAAGCTGACATGATTAAACTGTAAACTTATATGCATTATACAACATAATCCCGAAAAGTTGTTTCGATGAGTAATCTTTGACGATCCAATGAGAAAGAAAAGAAACATAACATGATGTTACAGAATGCAGATTGTCACCTATTTGATATCCGGAGTCCGACACTAATTGTTTCAAGGGAAGTCTCGTCAACTTGAAGGGAAGTCTCTCACTGTTTGAAGGGCCAGTCTTCTCATGAGAGGTTGATGCATTGCCATGATTCCCTGAGTTTCTCCTTGAATAGTGATGGCTGTAGTGATGGCGAGAACGTTTCAAGAACATTGAACGACTGAGATTGTAATGCTGATGCGACAGAGGTGAGTGCACATTCAATAGCTTTGCGGTACCATCTGAGACATCCATTCCAGGTGAGGGAGGC
Source organism: Erythroxylum citrifolium (assembly GCA_026284465.1). NCBI lineage: Eukaryota > Viridiplantae > Streptophyta > Magnoliopsida > Malpighiales > Erythroxylaceae > Erythroxylum > Erythroxylum citrifolium. The sequence goes on from JANKOE010000007.1 coordinate 59,378,699, forward strand.
TTTAATTCAGTCAAACGCGAAGATTTCTGCAAAAGAAAAGTGGAGGACAATCAATTCTCCAGAAAATCACTTTTGCAGGCCCAAATTAGAGGACTGACCTCTCTAGATAATAATTCTGCTCCAGAAGAGCAAGGCATGTTGTCTGCAACATTTAGAAAAAGCAAAATGATCACTTCAAATACAATTAGTTACAATAAAAAGGGGGCCCAAAAAAAAAAGAGCATAGCTGAAACTGGTACACAACCTAATGTAATGAACAATATGATAAGCTTGTTCAAAACCTTAATCACAAAGAAGTGAAAACAGCATGAAAAATCTGAAAAGGAATTCCATAATTAGAAAATACTACAACCACCATTGGAGAAATCAGAACTCCAAAGGTGTGATAAACACTTTCAGTTGCATCAACATGGTTAAAGAAATCCAAAGTTCCAAACAATGGGGGCATATCAATGTGATCTTCACGGAACAAAGAACTCAAGAAACAAGAGAAGTTTAGAATGGTCTTGATTGGTAACATCTACACCTCAGTCCCTAACATCCGAAAAACAAAGAATATGCTTTAACAACTCTGACCCAAATTTACTTGAATTTTTAAGAATCAGAATATATGATGATATGTACTTCATCCAAGCCTCCAACTAATTACCCACCACAAGCATTGAACCAAAACATCATCTTCTAGTTTATAGGATTCATATCCATAGAATTCCCACATCAGCATTTTGCCAGGAATGAAGAAACAACTTCCTAACCATAGAATTCCCACATCAGCATTTTGCCAGGAATGAAGAAACAACTTCCTAACCAGATAAAATAAGATGGGTAAGGAAGAAGAAAGGCTACGGCAGCTTTTGCACCATCAAATCCCAATCATATGCAGCTCGATTAGAATAATAAAGCACTGAACTTTGGTTAAATATCCGTCACAACCAACAACAAATAGACCCATAAAAGTAGCTTTTTTGCTTCACAACAATGAGAGACAGAAGAAACATAAATAAACCCTAACCAACCAGCCTGTTGCTAAGAGGTATAAGCAAGAAAATTCTATTAAAAACAAACTAAATCTTTTCGCAGTTTCCTCTCAATTTAAATCCCAACAAGCATAAAATACACAATCCCCGGAAACCCCAGTGCCTGCTTCACTACACAATCCGCTTCATAAGCCGTCTCACCTCAATCAAGAATCAACATTTTCCAAAATTTTCTCAGGAAACAAACACACCCAACAACAGAAAAAAGAAAAAGAAAACAATCCAAAGTGAAAAGAAAGGCAAAAGAAACGTACCAGAAGGTGTTGCGGTGGTTTTGTTGTTGTGGTTTGTACTACTATTCCTAACACTACTTCGCCTTCTCTTCCCCATAATAAAACCAAAAAGCAGAGATTTTTAAGAAAAAGGTATTTTAGTATCAGTGAAAAACGGATGCATGGAATTTAATGGCTAAGAATCAATTGGGAATCGAAGGGTTTACAGTTACACATTATAGAAGATGGGTTGATAGCATCTATGGATTTGCGGTGTTTTAGAGCAGTACAAAACGGATAGACAGAAAAGCTTTCATCTTTTTCACTCGCACGGTCATCAAATTTCTAGCTCACACAACAATAGAAGAGAACATGCTATTTCAGACCCACTACCAACAACGCCGGTTGGATAGAAGACGAGTTGAGAAGGACAAAGCTCTTAGACCCACTACCAACAACACAGACTCAACCACCAAAGATCGGTATACAGTGTACAGAAGAGAAGAATGTACAGGAAAAGAAAGCTCATACCGTGTTCGCAGTGGAGATGAAGCCGCACGAAGACTCGGTCCTGTTCGGTTGTTCAATGGGTTCTTCTCGTCTGTCCGCTGATTTGTGTTCGTGGGAGACGTTAGGAGGATAGCATGGACTTTTCCCTTTCTAGTCCGACGGACAAGCACGCACGTCCCGCACTTTTATCTTGGACAGCTTTTACCGTCTTTGTCCATCTGTCTGAAGGACAGAAATGATAGCAGACAGCAAGCAAACATGAGTTTGGACACAATATTTTCGTCCGTGTCCACTGTCCTCAAGGGTGAGGACAGTAACCATACACTGGGTTATTTAGACACAGACATGAAACCAACCTAATGTATCAGAATTTGTCTCCTACAGTAAGTCACACACCGTCAAATTAGCAAAATAATCACAGAACTTTTCCAAATTTTTGGTTTCTGAAAACCAAAATTAGTTAAAATTTATAAAATGATTAAAATATAAATCATAATAAAGCGTAAATCTTAATTCGTACCTTATTTTGAAACTTAATCATATTCTTGTCGTATCTCTCAAATCATTTCTAAAACTGAACTATTTCAACTACCGTAATAGTACAAATGTCCAACATCTAACACTATCCATAAAACAAATTGAGAGAACTTTGTAATTTTTATAGAGAGAATTAAGTAAGAAGTGTTAGCTACATTACAGCTTAAGCCTATTTATAATAAATTTTGGACATTTTAGTAATTTAGTTGAAATTCAATTATAATTTCAATTAAACCAAATAATTCTAACTAAATATTAGTTGTGTTTGAATAAGATTTTCATATCTCATATTGATCCTTATTTATTAAATATTTCATATTTAATCATAAAGTTTCTCAAATTTTATAATCAAGTCTAGCTTGATTCAACTATTTTTGCTCCCTTCAACCTGTTATTTATGTGAGACCCATTAGATTCTCAAATATGTTAGCAATGATTATAAATTAGAATTAGAATTAGATAAATTAAAACTCCTTTTAATTTAACTTTAATTCTCTAATTAAACAATTTATAATCATAGATCAAGATTGACATCTAATAACATACCATGACCACCCAGATATTTAAGAATCTCAAAGTAATTTTGAATAACCTTTTCGTGCATGATTTTTCTTTTTTATAATTAAATCTTTTCATCATACAATGTTCCGATTAGACATAGAGCATGAAATTAATATTTACTCTATTTTAAATCCAATCATATTAGTTTTCTTTCATTAGTGATTGATTCAATTAATGACAATTGTAGATTATTTGCAAAATGTCATTTTAATTTCAGTCAAAGATTTCCTCAATCAATACTAATTGAGAATAACATAACATTATCCCTAATTACTTTAAGATAATGAATCATATATTGATCACTCAACTGCCTCCATATAGTTTATACTATATTCAATGACTACTAAATGAGCTATCCATGATTAGAATAGGTTATAAATAGTATCAAAGCATAACAATCCCTATAGAAGATAACTTTAGAGACTTCAAATCAAATGATCACTTATACAATCATCACAATGAGAAGTTTCACAGACGTACAAGTAATGTTCCAAATGAAATTTTCATATTGGGCTAGTTCAGTGAACTTATTCTCTAATAAACACTCACGTGTTTATTTAAGTATCTCCATATTTTAGCCTATGAGATTGACTACTTCCTTCATAAAGAAAAACAAAATATGTGATAGTATTTTTGTGTTCTACTAATGTCTAGCCTTAATAGAACAATAATTAAAAACAATTTAGGGATAATACATAATGCAATACGAATCTCATAATTATAATCTCATTATAATTTCATTTGCAATGTATAATTATCTCGTAGAATTTATCATATATATCTAAACTTGTACAAGATAAAGAATATCTTTAAATTATTTTGCCACTAATCTACAACCAAATTGATTAGCTATAGGAATAAACCAACATCTCTCACTTGCACTAAGTCAATCATTTAAGTATCATATACTATATCACCATATGATGATCATGCTACTACTAGGACGGTGATTTAACGAGAGAATTCTACAAGATTCTATATAATGAGCACTTACTTAAATCTTACAAATTTTATCCGAATTATCATCATAATTAAGATAATTTATCTAAATATATCTTTGCATCTTCAATAACCTTATCTCCTTTTATATACCTAATGGTCCTAATATTTCATAGTACGTTACTATTTTAAACAATGCAAGGAACTATAACAACTTTATTAAAGAACTTATTGATCCAAATAATCATTTCCACTAAATGAAAATGTATTATGACTTAATTAGCAACCATTGCTACATTGGGACCTTTTTAATATCGAATGATATTGTTTTTAAGTAAAATAGACCTCAATTAAGAATTACTTCTAAAGTAATATCCTTATCATCTTGAACTTAAATATTAACTCATACTTAAAATAATGGATATCTTTAATACATTACAAGCATCTGACGTCTCAAATACTAAGGTTTCGTTTGGTAGATGGCTTTTCAGTCATATTTCAGCAAATTGGAGGGTGTTAGTTGTTTGACTATAGCCATATTTTAGCATATTGGAGGGTATTAGCAATTTGACTATGTCAAATGACTAATTATTTTGTTTAGTTAGTAGCTGGTCGGGTTGGTTGATTCAACCCAACCAGTTGAAAATTAAAAAGCTCCTCTATAGGAGTGTTTCGGTCTTCAGCTGATAAAAATTATAGGTTAATGATCTGCCCTCACTTTACTCTCTACTCTTTGGGTATCTCAATCTCATTTCATCATTTAGGGTTCTCTAGAATCTTCTTTCTTTGGCTCTCACATCTTCACCAAATCGCTACTCACCATTCATTGTTTGGCGAAAGAGGAAAGAAAAGGAAACGAAGTGAACTTCACGAGACGAGCATTAAGAGCAGTTGTTATGGAGAAGAAATCAAAGGTTCTTGCAACACTGAGAGATTTATCGAATAGCAATTGAGGAGTCAGAAGGTTCTTGAAATCGGTAAAGAAAGCGGTTATTATGGAGAAGAAATCAAAGGTTAAGAAATAAGAAGAAGACAAAGCGAGGGTTCTTAATTGGTTCTTACTTATTCATCTGATGTCTCTTCTCTAAATTGCCAAACAGGCAGTGACGGAGCCAGGAATTTAAGATAGGGGCTCAAATATTTAATTTTTTAAATTTTGGGGGGCCTAGTGCACCACTAACCTTTAAATAACCCTGTCCTAATATTATTTAATAATCTTGGGGGTGGGAGGCCCAGTACACCACTAGCCCCCACCTACCTCCGTCCCTGCAAACAAGGCATAGTTTGGTTTGGTTTCTTACACAGTTGTTATTTTGACTTGGATAGTTGTCTGTAGAAGTGAAAAAGTTTGTTATTTGATTTTAACTTATGGGTTTGTTGTGCTTCATTGCTACAACTCTAGTAAGCTCTTGGATCCCATCTGAGCTTTGCTGCGAAGGTTAATGCTTTTGGGTGGGTGTGTTGCTATTGTTGAGTTCTCATGAGATGAATAAGAACGTCGTCCAGTGATTCTCTTAAATTTGTGGAGCTTTGATCTAATAAGAAATAGTGATGGGTTTATCGAAGTGGGTTCTTGTTAAGTAGAAACAGATTCACATTTGACTGATCCATTTGTTGCTGCATATGGTTGTTAAAGTGCTTGAAGGTTGAACTTAGTTCACCAAGGGAATTGGTGACTATAGAAGGATCAACTATTTACTATTGAGCTCGTCTTTTAGGATTCATATAAGTCCAATTTAAAAATATGACAATACATAAAATCTTTAGGCAAGTTTACTGATTTTATTTCCATTTGTCTTTCTTTTAATCATTTTAAAAAGTTTAATGCTTTGTTAATATTTTTTTGAAAATTATATTTATCTTTTTCTAATATTATTTAATTATTTTATAGTTCTTTTGTTACCAAAATGACGTAGTATTACAAAATTTAAATTATTATATATAAACTAATAAAATATTTTTATAATATAATATTTTAAATAATAAATTTTATAATAAATTTTGTATAATTTTTTAATAATATTCACAAAGAAGGTCCGCAAAGAAGGTCCATTTATTATTATTATTATTATATGTTCTATGTTTTTTATTAGAGTTACAAACTTAAGTTTTGTAAAATTAAATATCTAAAATCTAAATCCTTATAAGAATATTCAATGGAATACTAAGATACATAATACTCATGTCCTTATAATCTTTTTCTAAAGTCATACCCTCATAAGTCATTTTACACTTAAATAACTAATATTAAATGACTAATTTTACCAAACATCTCTAACAAATAGCTGATGTTACCTATTGATCAAATCAACTGATATAATCTGCTATCAGTTAACCGTTGATAGAATCAGCTAACAGCTAATGCAATCCGCTAATTGCCAGACAGGGCCTAAACATCTTTAGTACATTATCTATGCACTTGGACTTATAATAGGTGAATAACTTCTAATATATCTTTATAGATCTAATTCCCAGAATTAAATTGTTACCTTTTTATATCCAACAAGTGTTGTTCTTGGACAAATATGTTTTTAACAATTGAAAAATAGAATTATTGTTCTTTATGAGCAATATTTCTCTATCTACTCCCACTAAAGAGGATAACTATATTCCTACTAACTTTCTTGTAGACATGATAAATTTACAATAATCTCCAAAACAAACTCTTTCAATTTATCATAAAAATGAATCTTTCAACGTCTCTTTTTTTTTTCTAGCTATACATTAAAGACATCATCAAAGCCACTAGCTCCATTTGGATGTACTGTCATAGGAATTAAACTTTTCAAATTTCATCTTACTTTCACTACTTATCTTGAGAATTATTATCTCATAAGTATACATTGAAATAAATAATTTGTTCAACATGCATGTAAGATTACATCAAACCTATTGGATATCTCATAACCTTTTACTCATTTTAGTTTTAAAATTAATGGCTAATACATACTTTAATCAAGCATCACATCCCTAAATCATTAACTTTGACTTTTCAAAGACTTAGCGTTTCATATAATATAAAATCTTGCTAATTGATTTAATTGGAACTATTGAAAGTAAGTAATTGTATTAGGCATAGCTATAAAAGAAATAATATTGCATCATGCAAGATCACATATTGCATTTTCCTAATTACATAAATCCATACTCATATGGAATTTTGTTTTGAAGGTATTCACCAGCTAATTTCATATATGAACTTAAAAACTCAATACCATCATCATCCTTTCACAAAAAGTTGATTTAGTTATTCTTCAACTTAACAAGTTTCTTACGATTCATAATAAAAATGATATATATATATCCTAGTATGTAACTTTATGATTCTCATTATGTTAATTTAGCCAACATAGTTAAAAGGATAGTCTCGATTATCTAACTTTGTATTTTTGTCACTTATGTTAAGCATAAGTCTCCTTTGATCTAATAAATAGAACTCTGATTTATTCATATAACAAAGGAAGACAACAATCACATTCTCAATGTGGACTTAATATTTTTATCGAGGGATTAATTTTTTTTAAAGTCTCATCAAACATAAAATTGCATATAAAATTTCATACATATAAAACACACAATCTAACATGCATCCAATATATATGTTAAATGCATAAATAAAGTATACAACTTATGTACTCATAATTAAATTATATGTATAAACATCAAACTTCATTTGATCTAGTTATTGATCTTTATAATCCAAAATAATATTTCCAACTCTTTAGAAAAGTTAAAATAGATTAAACCCATTGATTCTTAAAAAAATTGAATTCCTATTCTAAATAGAAATTTAATTTTATTTGAAAATAATTTTCAAATCCAACTGAAACTATTTTTAATTATTTTCACTCCTTTAATAAAATTTACTTAAAAAATTTTCAATAAATTATTCTTCTTACTCATTATAGTTTAGAAAAACTCTTTTTTCAAAATTATATAAGTAACATATTATTATCCAATTAGAAAACTATTTCTAATCTAATTGGAAATTACTTTTCCTTAATCAGAAAACTATTTATCGGTATTAACAGGAAATTACTAGCAAAATTAAATAAAATTTTTAATTTAATTGAGAAATTTCATTAAATTATTTATTTAGAAATTAATTTCTTAATTAATTAGAAAATCTTTCTTTAATATGTTCGAAAACTATTTTTAGAAATATTAAGAAATTTCATTTTTCTTAATTAATAAATGAAAATGCTTTTCAAAATTAATCAAAAATATTTTATGATAAATCAAGAAATTTATTATTCATAAATGAATAAACAATTTCTAAATAAGTAGAATAATAATCTATAAACAGATAAATCAATAAATTTAATTCATTTCAATCAAATTGAAACAAATAAATAAAATTAAGGAACACTTTTCTTAATTATTTAAGAAAATATTTTTCTTAATTTTAAGAAATTTAATTAATTAATTTTAATCTAATCGAAACTAATTAATTCTAATTAGAAATTACTTTCCTAGAATTAATTAGGAATCAATCTAATTATTAATCTTAATCATAATAAGAAAAAATAATTTAATTTTGAAGTTAAGATCTCATCTTAATTAATATAATGTCATTATATTAATTATCTAACACAATCTAATTATAAAAGGAAACTCTTATATATTTGCTTGATTCTAGGTATTGATTTGATAATTAATTTAATATAATAATTCAACACCTTAAAAAATTAAGCTAAATTCTAAAATATTCCTAATAAAATAACCCTTTGAAAATAATTTAAAAAATACTTTTCAAATTTATTAGGGATTTAAACTAATTTAGTCTAAATTAAACTAATTTACACTACAACAAAACTATAGTTTTAACGTCGTTTGAGAAGTAGACGTCGAGAATGAGCTAAGCTTTTCACGACGTCTTAAAACACGTCATTAAAAGGTCCAGTATTCTGAGACGTCGTATTTAGACGTCGAAGAAAGTTGAAGTGTTTGACGTCGTTTCGGTAGAAAGACGTAGAAAAAAACAAGAAACG
>JANKOE010000007.1:59405900-59419854 GCA_026284465.1 Erythroxylum citrifolium
GCAAACAGTGAACAGACTAGAGGAGGCCTCCTCTCTTGTAGAGGCTCAAAGAGGTTGAGAAATTTGTGACTAGTTCTGCTGAAGATAAAAGGAAGAGTCTTGAAGAACACCTCGTCAACGATGATGAGAACTTTTTTTTTTTAATTAATTTTATTTACCGACGAAATTTTATTTCCGTCGGTAAAATGATCGACTACTATCGACTGTAAATTTAGGTCCGTCGATAAAGCCGTTTTAAAGACGTCTTAGGCTGTCAGTAATTTCCGTCGCTATTTTTACATTACCGACAGAATACACATATTTTCCGTCAGAAAATGTCCTATTTTTTGTAGTGATAAAAATTTAAGGCATGAGTCATGACACTGTGCCATTCATATGGCCTTTTTTTTTAACTTAAGGAGACTTTTTAAAGGGCATTAATATATTCAAAATTTTGGATTACAATATTATGAATATTTAAAATTTTATGTTAGATTTATTTAAATCTAGTTGCAAAAACTATATATATTTTTAATTCTCATTTGCCTAAGAAACAAATAATGAAGTCAAATATTATATGCAAAATCTCCTTTTGTGTTTAGATACCTAAAGAAGGCAAGCTCCATGCTAATTCAAATGCATGCACCAAATCTTAAGTTACATCGAATGCATGCTCAGTATTATGTATATATATATCCCTACATGATTGCAACTTCTAAGGCAGTTCAGGAGATCTTTGGACTCTTATTCGGACAGAGAAATCAAACCCCAAGATTGTGTTTGTACCTCTGAACAACAATGGCTTCTCTTAAATCTCTCTGGTTCCCACCTTCTAAACACGCTTTTCACTGTCTTTTGGCTGTGTCACCACCCAGACAACCTCTCTTCACTAATGTGTTTGCACCGTCCTCTTCGTTTTCTACTCTCAGCTTACCATCGCTCTCATCAACCACCACCACCACCTTTGCAGCTGTCACCACCGCCATCACAAGCCAGGGTGACGGCAGTCCTCTGACGACCCTGTGTCAGTCCGAAAGCATGCACGGCAACCACCTGAAGATTGCCATAATCGGGTTTGGCAACCTCGGTAGGTTCTTGGCTAAGACATTTGTGTCTCAAGGTCACGCTGTTCTCGCCTACTCTCGTTCTAACCATTCACTTGACGCTAGCTCGCTTGGCGTCTCCTTCTTTCTCGATCCTCATGACCTCTGCGAGCAACACCCTGACGTGATATTGCTGTGCACTTCCATAATCTCAACCGAGGAGGTCCTCAAGTCTCTGCCTTTGCAAAAATTGAAGCGGAACACATTGTTTGTTGATGTTTTATCGGTTAAAGAATTTTCCAAGAATCTTCTTCTCGATCACTTGCCGAGCAATTTCGACATTATATGTAGCCACCCCATGTTTGGCCCACAAAGCGCAAAACTAGGATGGAAAGGTGTCAATTTTGTGTATGAAAGCGTCAGAATCGGAAACGAAGAATCGAGGGTCAACAGGTGCAACAAGTTACTACACATTTTTGCTCGAGAAGGGTGCAGAATGGTGGAGATGAATTGCCAAGAGCATGACAAGTACGCAGCGGAATCTCAGTTCATAACTCATACACTTGGGAGGATGTTGCAGATGCTGAATTTGGAGTCTACGCCGATTAACACAAAAGGGTATGAGAGTTTACTGGATTTGGTGGAAAACGTTGCATCAGATAGCTTTGATTTATATTATGGATTGTTTGTGTACAACAAAAATGCGCTTGAGATGTTGAAGAGGTTGAATTCAGCCTTTCAAGCTTTGAAACAGCAGCTCTTAGGAAGGTTACAAAAGGTTTTGACGAATCAGTTGCTTAGGAATGTGGAGAAGGAACAATCTTCAAACTGGAGTCAGAAGAGCGGTCATTGCGATATTGCAGCATTTGGGTCTGATTCAGTAACTGTGAAGTAAGTGTCCGCGCAAAAATTTTGTATTTGAAGTTATTTTCTTGTTCTGTCATTTCTTTATTGAGGATAAGATACCATCTAGGTTCTATTGAAAGAAGAAATGCATCAAAAGGAAAACTTGTTGAACCTATATAAAGAGTGATCCTTACGAACAAATCAAAATCTTTGTAGACAGACCAACTTAGTCCTTAAATCCAGGGTCCTTTTCAGGGTTGATCTAATATGACAAGCTTAAAAAAATATTCAAAGTCCTGTTTGTTGGGGTTTTGGTGAAGGAATGGAGAGCTTGTTGGAATAAATTCAACTTCATAAAACTAATTAGTGGTTGAAAATTTCAGGTTTCGAGATGCTGTTCAACCTTATGAGTACAGAGGACAGAACTCTGACTTCAATGATGAAAGCTCTAAACTCAAGATTGGCATTGTAGGATTTGGAAACTTTGGTCAATTTCTTGCAAAAACCATGGTTCAGCAGGGCCATAAAGTTTTGACATATTCAAGAAAGGACTATTCTCACGTGGCACGAGAATTGGGGGTTTCCTACTTCTCCAATGCAGTTGAACTCTGCGATGAGAATCCAGATGTCATTCTCTTTTGTACCTCAATTCTGTCAACAGAAAATGTTCTCAAGTTATTCCCAGTTCAGAGGTTGAGGAAGAGTACTCTTTTTGTTGATGTACTATCAGTGAAAGAGTTCCCTAGGAATTTGTTTCTTCAGCATTTGTCACCAGATTCTGATATTCTTTGCACTCATCCTATGTTTGGACCTGAAAGTGGCAAAAATGGGTGGAATCATCTTCCCTTCGTTTTTGACAAGGTCCGGATCGGAACAGATGAGGAAAGAATGTTGCGTTGCCATAGATTTCTTGATATTTTTGCTCGAGAAGGATGCAGAATGGTAGCAATGTCATGCGCAGAACATGATCGTCATGCAGCTGGCTCCCAGTTTATTACACACACGATAGGCAGAGTTCTTGAGAAGTTGGGATTGGAGTCAACGCCAATAAATATCAAAGGCTATGAAACTTTGTTGAATTTGGTGGAGAATACAGCTGGAGATAGCTTTGATTTGTATTATGGCCTATTCATGTACAATGCTAATGCAATGGAGCAGTTGGAGAGGTTAGATTTGGTTTTTGATTCATTGAAGAAGCAGCTACTTGGGAAATTGCATGATGTTCTGAGCAGAGAACTGTTTGGCAATTGTCAGGCACTGAAGGAATATCCAATGTCCAAAGTGTATCAGAATGATTCAGCAATGAAATCTTCTCTGCAGCATCTTACTGCTTCAAACAACTGATCTTTGTATCTTACCTTGCCAGTGGACTAGAAATGGCATTCCTTTCATTACAGTTTCTATAATTAAGCCTATTATGACCATCTTTTCAGAGCACTTGTGTGATTGAGTTGAAACTGCTGAATCTTAAAATTTGTGAATAGTGTTACTGAAACTCAGTTATAGTCATTCTGTTCAATAGGATAAAAGCTGTCTTCTTCTTTATGTTTTTCACCAACTTTTCCATGTACTGCTGAATCTCCGAAGTTGTGAATGTACTGCTAAATTTTGAAGTTTTAACTAAAGGGATATTATTGTGCCGACTTCAGAATGATTTGAACAAGTAACTAAAACAATATAGTTCTCATAATTCCTATAACATATATCCACCTTCTCTATGCAACCACTCCTCACTTTCACACAAATACTTGTATAGCTTAGTTTCATATATCCACCTTCTCTATGCAACCGCTCCTCACTTTCACACAAATACTTGTATAGCTTAGTTTCCATGCATCAGTTCCAGTTATTCTCTCCCATTTCCCTTTTCACTATGGAAATGCTTGAGAAGTTAACCCACAAACCAGAAAATTGAAGAAAATTAAATCAGAGCTGCTTAAGTAGATGCTAGTAAAATCTTTTACCTTCCTGTATGATCTTGGCCTTGCTTCAGTAATTAGCACGTCCACTGGTTGAATCTCTCTCGGATTCGTGAGCGCAGAATATGGCAATACTTGTTCTTTCCCTTTCCATGTTTGTCACCACCCTGTGTACTGGACTCTTGAATATGCCGTTGCCCATTATCTGTGTCATAAAATCATAAAATGAGCTTGTAGAAGTCTTTTGCTAATGGTGAGTCTCTATCCTCTACTTTACATATCTCCCCCGATACACTCTGAAAACAAGCTAGAATCCTTTTCTGGTATAGGATTTTCTGTCTCGTTCTTGTAGACTAGAATTTCATCCTTGGTAAAATCTGGTGAGAAATTGTAAAGAAGAAAAAGGCTACTGGATCCTCAGAAACCACAGAAATCCTTAGTAATATGAAGATCAGAGGCATTAAAGGGTTGATTCATAAAAACCTATGCATTATATTAGAAGGTTAGCAGAACAAATTTAAATAAAGAATTAGGTTTTGTATATAACTGAAGTGGTCCTGAACTTAGATGAATGTGATTTACCTGAAAGTTTCAGGTTTTTCTGGCCAAAAACCTGATCTTCTGGGCTTACAAACAGTACCAGCCGGTCAGTCCAATCAATTGTTTGCTGTTCTGATATAACGTTGTCATTTCCATACCCTTCAAAGCCATCGACTTCTTTGGAGTATTTCTGCTTCTCTTTGGAAGTGCAAATAACTGCTTTCCAATTTCACATACTTTGTCCAAGAAACAACTTGTCATCCCATGGTTTGCTTATGGAGAAGTAAAGGAATGAAAACAACAAGTCTTTTGCCATTTTGAATCGACCCCTCTGAAACTTTAAACTACTTCCATGGAGACTTGAAGTTTCAATGAACAATTTATGGAGCTATTAGGGAAGGTTAGCAAATTGCATAGGATATCCATTGCCCTTTTTGGTTCAGACAAGTTCAACTACTCCAATCCATACCTATTAATACCTTACCGGCTTCTTGTCTTGTCTGCACATCAATTTACTAAGTCTTGATGTGTCATCTAGAATGGGAGACATTTGTTTTTCGTGGGTGATGAAAAGGAGGCATTGAAGTCTTTTGATTGATTCAATTCTTAAGTTTATTCTAATAATCAGTTGTAGCAATCCACAGAAAAACATAATATTGCTCAGCAATCACTGACGTAAGTACTATTTAAATCATTGGTAGGGATTAGGGAACTATATATTTATGGCGTCCAGTGGTTGTGTTCCTTTCTGGCGACACTCCATGACCAATGCACTGTAGTTTTTGACCTTCCGGTACTTTTGTGACCTACTTTCGTCTATCAATTCCGGTACTGGTTCGATCTCCAGTTCTACACTGGGAAAATGAAATGCTGCCACTGATATCCTCTCCTTCTTCGAGCTTGCCAATACCCTGTGAAATGGGCTCCTGATTATCCCATTACTCATTATCTGTTAACGATTGAGACATAACAAAGTTAATCTTTGATTGATTGCTAATATTAAAACATGAAAGTAGATCAAGTGTGTTAAGAGAGCCATAAATTGCACCTCTATTTGATCTCCAGCGTTGATTAGAAGCGCATCAGGAACTATCGGAACATCGTACCATTTCTCATCCTTAAAAACTTGAAGACCTGTCACGTGGTCTTGTAAGAGAACAGATATTCCTGATCCATCAGAGTGAGCTCTAAGACCAATAACCGAGTCTTGGGTTGGACATAAGGGATAGTAATTCAACCTTATTGCGATGAATTCTTTATCCCTGTATTGTTTCAAAAAACAATCCTCTTCCAACCTCAGTGACCTTGCCATGGCCTTAAGGACGACAACTACTAGAACCTTCAGCTTCTCCGAGTATTCATTCAGCACACCTCTGCAAGATTTGCAGTTGACCTCAAAATATGGCAAGACAACAACCATACACTTGGTTGAAAAATAAAGTAATGTCCAAAAAGTTGGGATCTTTATTCACTATATATATGATTTATTATATAGTTTGTAGCATATGAACATCGCAAGTACCTAAATTCACTGGGGTTGTCTGGCCAAAATTCAAGCTTTCTCGACTGTTCTGGGAATAGATTAAGTAAAAGACGATCGCAACAATCACGAATTTGCTTGTCTGAAAGTTCTCGCTCTTCTTCATATCCATGACGATATTTCGATTCTCCTTGAGCATATTTCTGTTTTTCTTTGAGCGGAAGTGCAAAAAATTGCTTTGTAACATCACATAAACTGCTAAGTAATGAGCTTGAAACCCCATGTCCTATTGCCTGCAAGTAAGTCAAGTAAAGTATCATTAAGAAACATCAAGTTTCTGAATTGAAGTGAGTAAAATGATATACCTGAAAGTAGCCCCAGGTAGAGACAGCTTGTCTGAGTTTTTCAAGCTCAGCAAGTCCTTGCTCAGAAGAAAGGGGAGGGGGTGAGGATAGTAGACTCAGATCAATTACAGGAATAGGGGCAATATGAGACTGATCGTTGACTTCATAACGGTCCGACATTGAAACCAAGTTGGTAGCTTCGGGTTTCACAATCTCAGCCATCAGATAAATTGTCAAATCAGAAACTATAATCTAAGTAATGCCAAGCGATCCGGTTATGTGAAAGTAAATTATGCACGATACTTGAGATTACTGCAATTATGTACCTGAAAAATTGACAGGTCCTTGTAATGAGAAACAGAGAGTTGACAAATAGAAACTCTGTCATTGCAAACGTTAGTTCCTATAATTTATTTATGCATGTAGTACTTTGTTGTCTCATTATTGGCAATCTAAAGTCCACGTGTTCTAATCCTTTTTCACATAGGCTTTAATGGGCCATTAAGTTCGGTAGCCTTCTCTGATTGTTAGAAAATGATTAGTTTCAAAAACAGCACAGTCCCAAAGTTGAAAAAAACTGGTGGCATGGCACAGAAACGAAGCTTATCCTCTGGTCTTTCCAATGGCTGTCCTCCTTTCAGGCTTTCAGCCTTTCACACATCATATAAAACCCAACTTCTGCGTCTTTTTTAACATTTTCTCACCTGGTTTCGGTTGTCCTGAGCGTTGTGCCACTCTTTTTGAAGACATGGCAAAACCTTCACTTAAAGCTGACAACTTTTTCGCTCGCTCACCCTCCCCAATCTCACCTTCCTTAATCTTCACCAACTACCGGAAGATCCTCTTTGTAAACTCTCTGGACCCTGCCTGCTACACGAAGCTTGAAGTATAGTGTCTGCCGTAGGATGAAAGAGAGAGATAACGTCAAAGAAAGTGAGTCTTCTAAAGTATTGACTAGTCCTCGAGTTGATGATTTGCTGTGTAAGTTAGTACACAATTCCTTCAAGGATTAGCTGCAAATAAGCAATATATCGGAAACAGTTGCATTGTAAAAGAGAATGTGATGTTTGTTTATATCCTATCTCTTATTGATCAATCATCTAGAGGGAACCAATTTCTGTCCCATCCAACCCTATCTACCCACAACCAGGGAGAACCTGAGGCAGGTGAGCAAATACAATGGAGAAAGGAGCAACAACAATGGGTTTTGACGAATTTACATATACAGGCTCCAAGGGAGGTATGTCCCCAGACGGATTTACAGTTAAAATCTTTCCATTGAGTAACATGGTTTGACTATGCAAGTTTCCATCTTTTGCTGTTAGATGGTATTCTTCCCTTGTTGAGTCAGTCGCTGAACCTTGAGGCAGTCTAATGACTTCTCTTTTGTGAAGTCTACGAGACCAATGATGGCCATGCTTATCGGGTGGTAGTGTGAAAGTACTGTTAAAAGCTACATTGACATGAACTCTCGTGCTGTTGTCTAAGTTGATTAGAAGTAAGGTGGTTCCTTCCTGCAAGACAATGGATTTAATCAGAACAGAGAAAGGGTTATGCTGGTTGGTTACACCGCAGTATAAATTTGACTTACAGATTGTTTGGCACAATGTGCATAAGCGCGTATCATTTTTGACCCGGAAAAGCTTGTCGAAAGAACATTTCTTCCCATTAGTCGATGCCAAAGAAGAGCACTGCAACAACATGGAGGGATTCTCTCAGACCTTCCAATCCTTTGTGGCTTTAAGGTTGACTTCTAGTTTCTTAGATTTAAATGGAAGAAGCTCAGTGTTTTCAGTTACCTGTAGTAGTCTGGATTTGGAGCAAAAGTAGTAGTGTCGAGTAAGCCATAATTTCCACCAATCAATGACTGTCTGCAATATGATTTCGTATCATAAGCTGATGCCATACCTAGCTGATCAAGATACCTGTTTGATGAAATTCTCAGTTACATGTCAATCACACCTCAAAATGAAAAGGAAAATCATCTCAAAATTTGATCATATTTACCAGAAACTATAAACAAAAGCATTGCTGACAAGGTTTCGGCCGCTGTTGTAAGCACCCCCGGCTTCCCCCACCCAAGCTTTAGCTGAAGTTTTAGAAGTCTTGAGGATGTTTTGCAGGCCACTAAAGGTACTAGCCTCGCCATCAAGATAAGAGGGATTCAGGATCTTTTCAACAAGATGTTCATCAACACCTATAAAAAGCAAGGAATTTTGTCAAATCAGGCCTCTTTCTCTAAGCTTCAAACTTTAGAAATCAATTTTTCTTAAAGTTACCTGGACCAAGATTGTATATGTGGTGGGTTATCACATCTAAAGAATCTCCAGTTATGTCAAGGAACTTTTTGAACCAAGCTTCAACATAGAATCCTCCAGGTGCTATGATTAGTGGCCTTGAGTCCCTTCCACTGTAAATTCTCTGTATGATCTTATATAGTGAGATTGTGTCAGAAGCATACTGGTCTGCTGCTACTCTTGTTCCAACTCCACTGCCACTCAATTCATTTCCTGCTCCACAGCGAAGAACACAAGTCAAAACTTGGTAGCAGAACTCATAGAGTAATCCAACAATGTTGTGACATAATGGCTTCAACGAAGAAAAAGGCAAGTCCAAGATCATACCAACCTAGCTCCCAACCGTAAATAGAGTAGTTCTTTTGGGCAGTATATCTAATAAAAGATTCAGCATTGGAGTAGTTCCAAGCTCCTACTGCAGAGCCACCAGGTTGTATGGATCGACCAGCAAGAGCATTTAATCCAAATACAACTTTTACCCTGAATACAAGAAGTTAATAGAAAAATGAATCTCATGTTTCACTCCTACAAATGGGAAGAAAAGTTAAACAAAGGAAGAATAAAGATTTCTGTTACCCTGCTTTCATGAAGAAGGCATTTAGCTCATCCCATCTGTACATGGGTAAGCATCCCTGAGTGAAGCCAAACATTTCAGAGGTATTTCTAACAAATTGGACACATGGTAGGTGATTGTCCTCAGTGTCATATATGACCTTGTCTTGCAAAGTTCCTCCTAATCTGATCTTTAGCGGTGTAAAAGCTGGATCATTGACCACATAAGCCTATTAACTGCATAGCAGTTGAGAGTTGCTGACAGAATTCTTACTAAATAGGCTTCTTAGTTCGTACCTTTTACAGCATTTAGTAATATTCTGTTGTTAAGGTCCTGAAAAACAAGAAGATGTTGAAGTAAATTTAGAGAGGAACAGATTGTAAGAAATATTTTTAAAAGCTTCTGGACAATGAAGTTTGATTTTTAACAGAATTGAAATTAACATAGTGAGTTCATATCGTGATTGTTCAAAAAGGGACACGGAAAACTTTGGTGTAATTGCAGTTTATGAGGGAGCTCTTTGAAAATGGATGGAATAATGACGTCCATGGGTAAAGCTTTCAGCTTCACTCCATCAACTCGTGAAGTAAAAACTAGTCCAAAACGCATTCATCGATATTTTCGAGGCATAGAGTTATAACAGGTCGCAAATCAAACCTAAAAGCATCACCCAAATGCCAAACCAACATGAAGGGCAGCATAAGTCATATTCTAAATTCGTCCACAAATATTCACAAAACGATAGTGAGAGAGATGAAACAGAACGAATAGGTTAGTTCACCCCACTTGCATGTGTTTTACTTTAAGACCCACGGAAGAAATCTATAACATGTACTTGGCGGTAACTTCAGAAACATGAAAAATGGAACTGAAATAGACATACAAGATTAATGAGAGAAGCATAGCCCCAGCTACATGTCCCGTAGTCGCACTTCTCGGGAGGCCACCAATCCAAAGTTGCACAAATGAAGTCTTCATCAATCCTTCCAATGGCAGCTTTCCCATCGATAAAAACTGTCCCCTGAACATCGCCACCTTCCGCAACAACACCCTGTGAACTCACAGAAACAAAGCAGAAGCTAAACATACACACCAGAAACAACAACCCCATTTGACAAATCTGAGAACCAATCCGAGAAAAGTTGCAAGCTTTAAGATCTGAGGCTCTATCTATGAATGAGTAAGGTAGCCATGAAAGTGCAGAGGTGGGCCACAACTAGGGAGTGGCTATAAAATATGATATAAGAAAGGAAACAAAGGTTTAAACTTTTACTTTGTTTAGATGTAAAGGTTTAAACTTCGAGCTCTATTCACGTGTGTGTGCCAAAAAGGAAACAGTAGAAGGTAAGTGTGGAAGGCATGAACATGAAAACCATGGATTTATACAGCTAATACCCCATGTATTGGTATAAATCAATAAATATTTTCAATTAATTGGACTTGAGGAAAAAGAAAAAAGAAACAAAAAGACAAATCAGGATCTTCTTCAGCTTTTTACTGAAAGTTACCAAAGTTCTGTCCTCAACATCTGTTTTCTTCATTAGAAAAATCTTTGCATGAAGTTATAAAAATATTATTATAACTAATATGATTAATATTTGCAAGCACAATAAATAGGTATGAAACATAAAAAAAGTGTATATTTATCGCATTTTTATAAAACGTTCAAAGAAAAAGAAATTAAAAAAACTTATGAAATCTTCATAATAGCAAAAATATCAAATTTTGCTTTTGATTTGCTGTTCAGCATGAACTATTTCATTAATCTATATCTAATTCAAGAAATATTCTTACACTCCTACAATTTTATTAAATATGAAATCCATAATAAATTATAGTTTTTTTTGGTATTATTTCGGTTGAGATGTCATAAATTTCAACTAATCCACCTATTTACCAGTTTAAATGATGAGGATCAAACAAATCACCTTCCTTTCTCCCAAACTATCAGACTTTTTACCAACAACCCAACTCCCAGAGAGCAGGAAATTCTTTTGAGTGGAAATTGAGTTACCAAGCTATCAAAGACAGGTGTCAAACAGAACTATGAGAAAGTTGTTGAGAACATATAGGAACCAAACGACCAAAGTTCCATGTGTCTGTCTCAAAGGGTTGGGCAACACTTGTCTAGATTAGTTTGTTAAGAACTGGAAATCATACCTCTGCCCTTATCATGAGGGTTGTTTCTTAAAGAGAACAACTAAAGACCTTATCCCTTCAATGTTAGATAAGAGAAGGCTATTATTCGGTGGAGTGAATTATTCAAGCCACTACCTAGTAGGGCCATCAGAAGATTCAGACACAGAACCAATAATATCTGTTACAGATTCTGAGAAGGAATGGAGTAGCTGTGTAACTGAAGTTTATTTCAATACAGTGGCTCTGATTAGGTTACTATCTCTTGTTTTTGACCAAAATGGGAGGTATATACACATTAAAACTAGCCATAAATCTCGTTCCATTCCACTGAAGTTGGTCACAGCTTTAATTGATGAAAAATTGAATGTGACTTTTTAAATATAATTTGATGCCCCAAGAAAGGTCACCATCATCTTTTTTGTTTTGATCTTCAACCATTTTTGTCCATTTTCCGCTTGGCAAGCTCGAACATGAGGTATCTCAAGAGAACGATTTGGAGAAGAAATAGCATGTCTTCATCCAACTTAACACTTACTAATGCTTCAGAATATTTTCTCAAAAGATTGAAGGTGACATGGCATATGATATATATAGATCAAGTTGATGAATGGTAGAGGGATATAGCTGTCAACTTTCACAACTTTAATCCTAAGGCAGTAAAGATTGGATACATGTTCAAGGGACCTTTCAAGTGAACTTTGTCTCGATGCCTTAACTTGCACGGTCAAGTGTAATATATCTATTATTCACGAGAAACCCTGTTCACGACTTCTCCTTCCTGTCCTATCTATTCTTCATACAACCGCAATGTAAGACAAATCGATACTTACAAGAGTGGGAAAACAAACCTAATCGGCTTTTATCTGGGGATTGCTTAGGTGATTTTAGTCAGTTTGTCTTGTCCAGATTCCTTTTAACTTTTGCCACAAGTTTACGTCAAGTGTACTACTGTGACTAAAGCTCTCAGGCATATACTCTTAGCAAGAGCCAAAAAAGCAATGCATATTTTCGTGTCTAAGTGCTGAAATTATCAGCAGAACAAACAATTAAACCAAATGGTAGAGACCATTTTAGTCCTATTGGGGTGATGAGAAAGTTGCAAATGGCCTGCAGCGAGGAAGATATTAATGTAAGATGAAAAGGAAAGGTGATGGAGTGTGGTGGTCTAAGGTGGCTGGAAGTGACGGTTATGGTGTTTAGGTATGATGTTGAAGTTTTGTAAAAATTTTGTAAAAATTGAAATTTTCCTGAGTACAAACGAACAGGCAGATTGTAAGGCGAATTTCGGACAAATGGCTTGAATTTTGGAGGTGATTCTTGAAGCAAAATAGTAGAATAGGATGTTGGCTACAACTTTGGTGAAGGAATCGTGACAATCTGATGTCTAGAAAAAAAAGTTATGAATTTTCTTGATAGATAAGTTCTGGATTAGAAAAGTGCTGAAACTGCGGATTCAATAATTAGACGATTTCAAGGCACATTTCTAAGCAAAAGACTGGAAATTTTAGGGTGATTCTTGAGACTAAATTGAAGTTCAAGAAGTGAACTACAACATTGATGAAGGAAGTTTTTCAATTGGATCAATGGTTTAGAAGTTATGATTGATTTAGTTCGGCTATGTCTAGCGTGACAACGGAATTAAATAAGAAAATGAATAAAAAGGATGAGTGTTTTTGGAAACAAACAAAATCCTATTAGTTTTTGGAAACTAACAAAACCCAAGAAAAGATAAGAAATTGCAAAACCATGTCAAAGTGTACGGCAAAGACTCCTTTTATCGGCCGAAATAACTCCTTAAAATGGTTGGTTTTTGGCTTCATAAATTAAAGCTTGGCAAACTCCAAAGAGCTTCAACAATTTGTAGCTTCAAAATAAAATTGAGCTCTTCTTCAAGTTCTTCTTCTTCGACCATGCCTTCTTCGTCACTACATTTGGACTGACCGGATCAAGGCCTATGTTTACAACCTCTTGTATGTCTTGGCTTGATGGTCCTTCATCCAAAGGCCATAAATTTACGGAGTGAGAGAGGCCGAACAAGACCCAAAAGTTCTGTCTAGTAATGAAAATGAAATAGAAGGCTTAAGGATAGCTTCATAGGCATTGAAACAAACTCATGATTTGATAGTTCAAGCTCACCTGTTGATGTATGTATTTATAGTTCAAGTTTTTGAATAGTAATTATCGTAGATATCATCTATGAGTTTAACCACCCCCTGGCAGCTTTCCAGTTGATATTCGTTTATCAGAAAGAGGCCGGAGAAAGATGAAGATGCATAGCTTTGCATGCGTTATCAATCACTAGCAAGTCCTTGGTCTGTAGGTCCACTTGCTTACATTTGTACTATACTGACCGAAACTAATTATTTGGCATAGTTGATTATAATTTTATTTTAAAATTTGCCTTGAGCTAGTTTTTAGTTGCCTCCAACTTGCAGCTCCTTGTCTATAACAACTAATTAGTACATTACCTCTACTGAAATTGTGAAAAGGAATGAGCTAATTTAATCTCGTTATTCTGAATTGTAGTTCTCCACTTCTGTAGTTCTTTACTTTTAGATTCTACATGATCATGGCCTGACAATATAGTAGAAAGAAATATCATGGTCTGATAATATAGTAGAAAGAAATGTATTTCTTTTGTGGAAGAACAAGAAGAATAGTAATAAGATATTTAACAGCCACATTTGGCATGCAAGAAAGCTTTTTACACATTTCAAATCTGATTTTCAACTTCAACGCATGTTCTTCCTGAAACATATATTCGTAATTAGAAACAAAGTGAGATTAAATTAAAGTGGTATTGATTACATGGAA
>JANKOE010000007.1:59429615-59443800 GCA_026284465.1 Erythroxylum citrifolium
GAATATGTTCTATTCCCGCCTCCTACTATTTCTCTTATAGTAAGTTAATATGGGTTTATGACCCGTATTGCTATCAGTTTTTCTTTGCTCTTGATACTTTTTGATATTTGATCTGCAGCTTCAGGTCTGCCACGGTTAACGGCGGGCTTTGCCCTTCTTGCCTGGTTAGGTGTTCTTCTGGCAATTGCTGGACTAGTCATGTTTTATAGGTGTAGCAGGTATATTACATAGAGCATGCTATAATACTGGTTGAGTAATTGAATGTATTTGTGTTTATATCTTCTCTCCACCACATCCAACTGCTTCTCAAGATAAAAAAGGAATATTAAAAATTTAAAGCTAGAAAAGTATGTGCAAGTTTGAGTTACCGCAGCTTATGACTTTTTGTTTCAATTTTTTTCTCCTTGCTTCTTTGCAGGAAGGACCCGGGTTTCATTAGAATGAATGTACACGATCCTCAAAATATGAAAGATGACGTGCGTTCACATTCTTCTTACCCACCTTTCAACTGTCTTCCAACTATTTGCACACTAAGCTTTAGAAGATTACTTTCCCCTGGTAGACCTTGTCTTGTTGGTATTTTCTCCAAGATGGTATTAGACATTATTTTTCTATTCCTTAGGAACCTCTATTGAAGATTGAGATAAACAACCCTGCCCTGCTAGCTGGTAATTGGTCCCAGCTCTGTGCCACATGCAAGGTAATCCTTTGTGCTGATTTCTACTCCATTTACTTTGTTAATATCTTGTATCGGCTTAATTTCTGCTGATACTCACGTTTTGAGAATTTATTGGTCTTTTATGTTGTATTATGATCAGATAGTAAGACCTTTACGTGCGAAGCACTGCTCCACATGTGATCGGTGTGTTGAACAATTTGATCATCATTGCCCTTGGGTTTCCAATTGCATTGGAAAGGTGTGTAAGTGAATTTATTTGCACCTATATTTCTACTTCTTATGTTGTTGATTGAACAAATACAACTAATAATTTCATTTGCATTTAGGTAGCTTGACCACTTTTAGGCTGTTTGGTTCAGTACAGGGCATAAACCATCCCAAATTTGAAAAATTGGCTAGGGCAGAGTGTTAAAGGCTGAAAGGTGAGGAAGGATGAACGTCTAGAGAAGACAAGAAGGGGTTGGCCCTTGGAATTAACTGTTTCTCATGGTGGAAAGAATTGTTCAAAGAAAATAAAACTGATAGGGATTGACTGTAGGAATGTGAATCCATAGTGGGGTAATGTTATCATAAAACTACAATTCAAAAACCTGGAATCATTTTCTTGAAAATGAAAAAGTGGGGTAATATTTTCTGGTTGGTTAAGGGCTGGGTAGGTTTCAATTCCACTGCTGTTGAAGTTATGATAGTGGCCCCTTGAATCTTATGTCAATTAATAAACAATTAGGCCTTAAATTTGCCATGCATTTGAGTTATCATATTTGATTTTGATATGGTTACTGGTTTAGATTTTTTCTTTGACAGTATCATATCTTTGCCTAAGGTATACTTGGTCCCTGTTGCAGTGATCTAGTGTGTTGTTTCTGATGCAGAAAAACAAATGGGATTTCTTTGTGTTTCTGGTTCTAGAAGTATCAGCTATGTTGATAACCGGTGCAGTGGCTCTCACAAGTATGTGATTTTTAAAGCCTTTTTATAGTCTTTTTTTCCTGATTTTTTCCCCTTATCTACTCGTTTTGTTGGGCAGAGGTGGGGTTTCAAAATATTCTTATGTACTGATGATTAATACACAGGGGTTTTGATTGATCCAATGGCTCCTTCTTCTTTTGGATCATGGCTAAATTATGCTGGTATCCATCATGGCGGTGCAATATCATTCTTGATTGTGGATCTGTTCCTGTTCTTTGGTGTGGCAGCATTGACTATTGTACAAGCTTCTCAGGTAAGTTGGGGCATCCTCTTGCTAATAATGAAAGCTAGAATTCTAGTATCTATTAATTATAAGTTCCATTTCTCTCTCTTTTCTTTTTTGTGGTTTGAGAAGTGCTATTAAAACGCACTTGTGAACATCTAGTGTTAGTAGTTTGCCTATTAAGGTGTGTGAGATCTAATCCGAGCTTCACTGTGATTTAACTTTTGCGGGTTCAATAAAATCTGAGGCTGCTCAAAGTTGCGCTATATGCAGCGAATCTTGTGTGCAAAACTTATGAAAACTTATGAATGAAACTTCTTGCACAGAAGATATCTTAATGGAGAATGTTCTGAACACTTATTCTTGTGCTGATACTGATCCACATCATACTTCAGATATCTCGCAATATAACAACAAATGAAATGGCAAACGCGATGCGCTATAGCTATCTGAGAGGTCCAGGTGGTCACTTCAAAAACCCATATGATCATGGCTTTAAAAAAAACTGTTCAGACTTCTTGATCAACGGCTACAACGAAGATGTAGAATATGTTGAAGATTCATCAGATTCAGAGGGTATAGGTTTGATGCATATGACAAGGAGTACAAATTTGCAAAACGGAGATGCACATTCGCATCAGGGCAATGGCAATGGTAATGGCCATGTTGCTATTAATGTAGATTCAGAGAAGAAAATACAGGACTGTCATGCTCATTCTTTCCATTGCAGCCATAGTAAACACACGAAGTCAAAAAGTGCCCCTTTGGGGTTGGGACTTGGTCTTGGTCGGAACAGTGCCAGGAATGTTGCAACTTCATAATGATTTGTGTTCTTACATGGAACAAGCTGTTATAGATGATTGCTTGTATAATAATTTTTGCTTTTTTTTGGTTCCCAAGTTTGTATGCTGCCCCATTTTGCTCCTCCAGGTAGCTTTATTTTTGTACAAATTCATTCATAGCAGTTGATTGTGAGATTCAGCTTGTAACCCTCTTGAAAGTTAAAAGCATGTTCATATGAGATATCCATTTATTAAACTACAAATGATTTTCATATTGGTGGGTTGGTACTTTCACATGACTAGCAACTTCCATTGTACTTTTCATCTGATATTTTAACTTAAATTAATTCCAGGCCTTGTTTAAATCTGAATAATAGACTCAATTTTCTTCTGGAAAATATTCAGTAATTGCAGTTTTGGTCGTTCGGAAGCGTGATGTTATGTTATTGAGTTAATCCCAGCCCATTCCCATAGCACGGTCCAATGGACTGTAAACATTAGGTGACGTGGCAGTTTCTTAGTGGGTCACCATAGAGCAGGGCCACCGTGTAATAACACCGACAACGAGTTCAGTTGTACACATTTCTTCTTTCTTCCTCCTCTTCTTTCCTTCACCGTCGACATCCCAAAAGCTTCGATTTTTAATATATTTAGTGTTTTTTCAATTAAATTTAAAATAACCCTTTTCCCTGATACATCTAAAGATGAAAGTTTTGTGGTTGACTTTAGTTGTATACACTTTCTACAGCTGTGTTTTAGCTGATCAGATCTTCACACCTCATGCAGGTACAGCAATTTGCTCTTGCTTTGAAGAAGAAACTTCAACAATAATTTATATTTTCACTCTTCAAAACCTTGTTAAATCTTTGAAATTTGCCGATAGTCGTCGAAATTTGAAGTCTTCTATGTTAGCTTTCTAGGTGTTTCTGGATATTTTACTCGAGGGCGTTTTGGTGATATCGGGGAACTTATGTTTGTGGTGATTAACGTACATGTAGTATGAGCTTGAAATGAATTTGATGAGTGTTAGTATAGCTGGGTCAATGTCAAATATGTGCTTGCTTTTGTATGCCTTTTGCTTTTTCTGGAACCGAAGTTCATCGTCTGTTTGAAGACAAGGTGTTGTTCATAGGATTGTATGGCCGAAGAAATTAAACGGTTACTAACTGTAAAATTCGTGCTTAATTGTGCCTCGCTGTAGAAGTTTTAGCTATTTCGAGATGCTAAAATGTATGTGCCATTGCTGCGTTGTACAGCTATTAGTTCAAAGCCTTAACTTACTACTGCAAATTTCCACATGAACTGACCAGTTTACAATAAGTTCCTGTCTTGGTGTGATGTTCCTGTTTTGATTGGTGTGGTCGATTCCTATGCATCTTTAGAGATTGGATACACATTTAAAGATTTTTGCGTTGGCAGGTGGGACGTTCAGTCGCACCTCCCGAGAGCCAAAGTATAAGATTGAATTCCATCCAGAAGACTCACCTTATCATCCTGTGCGTAAGACTATGGTTCTTCATGTATATTGGTTTTTCTATTCAGTCAGTGAGCAGATGAGTACCCTTTTTGTGGTTCTAGCTGCTTGCATTATTTTGACCATCTTATTAGATGTATCTCCGTGGGCAAGCCATTTCTCTGTATCATATTGATATGATATATAGGTATGAGTAGTAGAGATATAGCATAGTAGATGGAAAGCAACACAAATAAATGGATAACATACAATTACGACAACAACAACAATACCCAGTATAAATCCCGCTAAGACAGGGGGTTTGGGGAAGTCTTGTAGTACGCAGCCTTACCACTAACTAGTAAAGATGCTGTTTCCAAATTTGGAAACAGTTTCCATTAAAAGATAGAGATCGTATTCCTTGTGCCTATTGACTTCAATTTCAAAAACTGTGTTACGACTAGTTTAATACTCGCTCTGTTTCAGATCACTGTAACCTTTAATTCAATCTCTCCTTGTTCTTTGTTTATTTCATTGAATGTTTCTGTGTTTATTCTGAGTGTTTATGACATATATGGCTGCCAAAATCTTTGCAGGATGAAGACCAAGAATCAGTTGTGATGCCTAAAAAAAATGGGCAGAGATATTTATGTTTCTTACCCAAAGTGGAGAAAACCAAGACTGGAAAGCCAGTTAGTCAGCTAAATATTAGCAGCATTATTGTGGAAACTGAGAAACGGGTTAGCATGAAGACACCAGATGAGCTACTTGAAGTATTAAAGGACCAGTGTTTTATCAGGGTTAGTGTCTGATTCCCCCGTCACCTTGAAAATGTCTTAAACACTTGTACCTACTGAGTTGACCCTTGTGCTCTTTGGGAGGTGGGAGAAGGGGGTTGGATGGGCAAACTACTACTTGCACTTATTTGCTTGCCTATTTTGTCTTTTGGTTTGGAATAAACTTTTGTTTTCATCCATGAATTATTTTGGTGGTTGATGCAGCAAGAGGGTTGGTGGTCTTATGAATTCTGCTATCAGAAGAAGTTGAGGCAAATACATACAGAAGATGATAAGGTAAACAGTTAATTGATTCTCATATTCTTGACATAACATTTCTCTATTTGTTAGTAAGCATGCTGATATACATGTATTGAACTTGCACGCATGTTCTTTTTGATTTATGGAAGGTAGTGGTTGAGTTTCCTGATAATTAATTTAACCTGGCGTCGATATATGCCCATTACGTGTTTGTAGCAATGCTTGTCATAGTAGAGATTGCAGTAGCCATCTGATTTATTGTATGGTCTCGGATGATTTATTTCATTTACTAATTACTGGAACGATAAAAACCTGTTCTGCAGCACTAACCCCTTTAGCCATTACCTATGACCATGCGTCTATGCCTACATTTCAAGAATGTGCTTTTCTTAATTCATTTTCCATATTGTCGTGCATTATCTGACAGAGAGAAAATATTTTCATTATAGTTGGTTCAAGAATTTGTCTTGGGTGTCTATGATGAGGAGGCTACAGCTGCCTTCAACCAGAATCTGTCCGACATTTCTACTGTAAAAGATCCTCGTTCAAAAGATGCATCTCAAAGGTATGGTTTTTTCATACATTCAATAAACTTAGGAGGGGTGCTTTCAAGGAACAAGGTACTGACCACTGTAATCTACTATTTGTTCAGGTATCATGCACATCAATATACAAATGGAACCACCTGCGATCTAACAAATCATCCCCGAGAAACTGAAGTACGTACTAGAGAAATGTTTATAGTGAGAATTTTTCTCTTTGCTTTTTCCTCTAATTTTATGTATTTTTTCCCATCTATGAATGCGCAGGTAAGATTTGTATGCTCTGAGCCTAGAGCAATGATTAGTTCAATCACGGAGCTATCTACTTGCAAATATGCGCTTACAATACAGTCCCCGATGCTTTGCAAGCATCCGTAAGTTTCTTTAACTCTACCTGGGTCGTAGAATGAGTGATGCTAGATCAGAAGGGATAGATCTGATATTGTTAAACAGTATCATTCTTTATTCAGAGATCTTAGAGGTTTAGCTGAATCCTTTTTGGTCAATAGTACACTATATACAGATAATAGAGAGCTGTCTCTGGTGGTGTTGAAAAGATTAAACACTGTTTTCTTGACAAGAACCATGTTGGCACTACGGAAGTTCGTGTTCCTATTTATTATTTTCTTTTTGTGGTCCTTCAGTTCTATGATACTAGTTAATTCTGTCTAGTAAACATTGATGCAATGCCATCTACTTTTGACTGCAGATTGTTCCAAGAAGAGAGACCAGTGTGGCACACCATTAACTGCAACATTTTCTCCAAGGACCACAAGGGAACTAGAGCTGAGAAAGACGAAACTGAAGATAAACAGATCCTAATGGTAGCACAGAGTGAAAATCCATCCAACTAAGGTTCAGACGAATGAAGCATTATCTGAAATTTGCCATTGCCAAATACTTGAGTCTTTTTTATTTTTCAAACGGGTCATTAACATTTAGATGCAAACCGGGATAACAGTTTTAGTCAGTAGGCACAATTTTCACCGTAATAGCTTTTTCCTTTTACATATACATTTTTTAGTATTTTATTTACTTAAAGACGAGAGCATTTTTCCTTGACTTATTACCATTATAAATATTTGTTTCGAGGTTAGATAATTATCACAATGTCGATGATTGAGAGGAATCTTAAGGACGAATTGGACTCCGAAGGTCCATGCGAAGAAAGCCGACATTCTGACCAAGAGCAAATGAATCACCCGGAACCAAGCCATAATTTTCTGTGATTTCTCATTAGTGGAAATGAAATCACGAAACCCAGGCTTTGGTTGAAATGACGAAGTTCCTTTTCCATTCTTAAAGATGGTCTTTGTTACAACCCCTACTAATTGCTTGTGCATAACCTTTAGGGTAAATAATTAAAGCTTGATTCTTTACATGTATGCACAAAGTGCATGTCAGTTCTGTTATTTTTGTCATGCATACTCTTCACTTGGAAGACGATGCTTCCTTTCCTTTGTCTCCTGCTGAATCTAGCAAAGATAAGTACTCAGCTATAGCTTCACCTTCTCTTGTTACTTCAATGTCATAGTCAGAAAAAGCATCCGCAGTTGTTATTTCTTCTGCAATTTCATCCTCCATCTCTACATCACGCTGTTCAGTTTTGCTGCCTGATGAACCTCCTCCAAATTCATCATTAACCAAGTCGTTTCTATTGATACCTTCAGCCGCAGAATCGGTTGATAATGTATCAGGTATACTGATGCTGTTGTTATCTGCAACTGTGGGGTTTGCTTCAGGTTGTGTGAGCAGTTGATTCATTATTTGTTGAAGTGGCCCACCGGCTCGAACGGCTTCAACCACTATAAAGGTATGATTCAGACATACCGGATGTCAGCATTCATTCTATACCTGAATCTGACTAGGAATTAAGCCAGGAAATTTAGACACCTTAATCATACCTCTTGATCGCTCGAAACCCATAGCCACAAGCTGTTCAATTTTTTTATCCGCTGCTTGTTGCTGTCTTTTCCTTTTTCTAGTCTCTATATCACGCTGTAGAAAAACCAATGGTAAAAGCTTGAAACGAAATGAAATTCATTCAGACAGTAACTTAACGAACCTGTAAGGCGGTATTGGCCTCCGGATTTGTCAAATCGTCCAATGCCTTCTGAGTGTCATTCTCATTCCTTCTAAGAGCTTCAGCAGCAAGCTCCTTCTCAAACCTGAAAAATCAAAGAGATCTTGATAGGGTCTTATATGATGATTATCGATGTAAAAAAGAATAGGAGGTATCATAGACAGATTATCTACCAAAACTTGGGTGAATCCGATATGGAAGTTTCAATTTAAACAATATGGATACCCAAATGACTACTAACCCTATGGAGACCAACTCCTGTAATCTCTGGAGATCAACTGCCTTCTTTAAGGGTGTTACTCCATATTGCTTTTGCTCCCTGTAAACTTGTCACATTAAAGCAACAGCATTGTTTGACAATAAAGAAAAAAGAGTAAATACTGGAACATACTTGATTTCAATTCTTCGCCGAATATCATCCTCATGTTTCTGTGCTCTCTTGGCCTTCTCCTCAATGCAAAACTCAACAGCCCTCTCAACAACCTGATTGCACATTCTCAGAGCCCTCTTTGCATCTTGTTCCTTAAATCCCATGCTCATAACAAGTGATAAGGCTTCGTCTGATACTTGTAGCTGAAAATAATAATAGAAGTTTCAGTATATAGGAAAGCAGCAGTTAAACTACATAACAAACACATTAAGTGAGAAAAATTAAGGACGAGATACCGATTACCTGCAACTTTCTTATTTCTAAATAATCAGTTTCATCAAGAAGAAAAGAAAACAAAAGATAAAAAGATATTCACGATTATTCAGAAAGGGGTAGGCAAACACAAGAATGTGAACGTCCATATGAGAACATGTATGGGTATATGCACGGAACAGTAATACTCCATTAATATGATTTCCCAATCTTCTTGCTAGGCATAATTCTGTATTTGAAAGCAAGTTTGCATCCTATAAGCAACCACAACACAAAGATCACATTGTGGATACATACATTCTTATCTGGAATATGTGATTCAATTTTGGCAGAAGACCAAGGATAAAGAAGTTCCATCCACATATATACACTTTTGATTTCTTGGTAACATCATTTAGAACCTTCAATTGAAACAGCCAAGTTAAGAAATCATGTAGTTAACAAGCTTGCACTAGCCAAATTCATGGTACGACAGTGACAAGGAGAGCACAAATACATCTAACCTGCAGGAATTTTGTTTGCGCAGAGACCAAGAACCTCCTAGATTTATCAAACTGGTGATTGTGGTAGGCAACAACTCCTTCCAAAAGCTCCAGTCTCAGATATCTACAAAATAGAGCAGACAGCTTCAGTTTAAATTTCAAAACAAAGCTGATAAGATTCACATGCTGAAAAAGTCATTACTGACAATGCCAGTCCTGAAGATTGGCCGGCTTGAAGGAGTCTGAAACGCTCGGCATCCTTGCCATGAGCACGCTCAAGTCCTTCTCTAGCCTTTTCAAGCCGAATTCCTGCCACTGAGAGCCAAGCAACATCTTGGAGCATAAAGTAACACCAGACCATGTCTATTTGTAGTATCGGAACATTGTCAATAAACTGAAACGACCAAAATATTGACCAAACGCAAGTGATCGATCAGTGATACTTAGAGTTAAGAAATTTAAGGAGGTTACATACATTGGATCATCCAAATCTGTAAAAGGATGAGACACTCACTTCAATGGCCTTGGGATTGCAAAGAGAGAAAGCCTCCTGTAATATTCAGTCAAAGATATTCAGCATTAGTAATATTTTCCAACCACTGAATTTCTTGATAGAGTTGGAAAATTATTAAACGGACAACACTAGTCAAATAAAAAACATTTTCTTCAAAAGGTTTGCTAAAAATGATATATAAGTGAAGAAGACATGAATAATACATAAGAGGCAGAGGATCACACTGAGGTCACTTTATCAAAATAATCAAAGCCATTGAATCTATATCTCATTGCCTGTTCAAATTGGTATCAGATATCAAGTTAATGATGTACGCCAAATGGTTTCACTAGATAACTATATTGAATTGTGTTTGCTTTTTAAACATATGCATATGTAACTCACCTCTGCCATGGTGAGCACTTCTAGTGCATCTTTGAACATTTGCTTTCTTATCAGACGCTTTCCATTTGCATGCAGCATCAGAGCCATCATTATTCCCCTTCCAAAAAATGTCAGGGATTTTTTTTCACGTGAAAAATGAACAACAAACACATTCAAATAAAAGCTAGCAAAAGTAACAACAAAATCTATAGGGCATCATACTGTCGATCTGTCTCTGAGAAGTGCACTTTCTGTCCACTCTGATCTTCAAGCTCTATATCAAAGTTTTCAACTGGTAAAGATCCATGAGCATGTCTCTTGGACAATGCAGTGGCAGCTTCCCTGCATTGTTGACAGGATAACCAACAAAAAACTTGATTAGTGAGCTCAGCAAGAGATATCACAATTCCATTTGAGGTATAATACCAAAATATTATCAATTCCATAATTAAGAACTGATATGCAACACTTCTTGAGTGTCAGTAGGAAGTGCAAAATCTCAATTGATATGCCCAAAACTCATCTACCTCATATACAAAGTCTAGAATTCAGTTTGCACATTTTGGTTTTCAAGCTGCTGAAATAGCAAAAGTAGAAAAGCCCGTTTGGTTATTTATTGATACAAAGTTTTGACTTAAAAGTCTTAAACCTTAATTTCTGCTAATTCAATTTTTTGATATATATTGCATGCAAAAAGGGAAAGGAAATGCTAAAAAAGGAAAAGACTTCTGTGATTACTAAAATGTTAGCAAGATATCTAACAACATCGATATCCTTAAAGCAGATATCAATGGCAAAACAAAAAAAGGCTCCACATGCTACTATGGAATCATATCAGCTCCGGTCCAGGACCAGATCCTACATAGAAATGTGTCAATTTGAATAACAACCTGCTGTATATGAATCATAGATGATCAAAATTTAGAGAGAGAAATAGTAACAGAATAATATCAAACATTTTGGACCCTAAATCTGTTAAGACCGACCAGACAATTGCAGAACAAAGCGATAACACAACTTGAGAGAGTGAGACTTAAGAAAAACAAACAACTCACCTCACTCGAGCAAACCTACGACTACGTGCCTCACTGGCCATTAACTCCTCCCTCAAAGCCTCACCTTCATCAATAGCAATACTACCGGTAAGAATCCTGGAGTTGTTTCTAATACCTAATTGGACAAGCTTCTCACTTACATCACTATCTCTCAAGATTCTGCCAGCGAATATCAAATTGACCAACTCTGGACTCATGTTTGATCGCCTTCCAACCTCCTCTCTCAACATGGACACATCCCACTTGTCCAAGTCTACCTCAAGTACGCCTTTCCATGTCCCTGCTATTCTTAGTTTCCCCATTATGCCTATGTGATTTTAGAGAGAAGGCTGCAGATGTGTGTGAGTTTTAAGGTGCTTATATATGATGGTTCAAGAGATTATCAAGAAATTTGACCTATCTATTGTCCTATGATTATTTGGTCGAAACGAGGTCATCTTCTAAACCTTTGTGAGATGGATTTATTCAAAGTACAAAATGTTATGCAATAAGGTAGTTGTTTACTTTCCCTTTTCTACAATGGTTTTTATAAAACTATCATTTGTCTAGTTATCATTGCAAAAATTATAAGGAAAAAATATTAATATGGAGTTAAAAAACTTCTCCTATAAGCTGGTTGTTAAATCACACGGCAGCAAAATGGGATACATTTAAAATGTTAATCATAAATCTACTAGATACAAAATTAGAAATATCAGTTCATACTTTTAAGAACTACATCTAACCAGGAAATATACTAAATGTGATAAACTCAAGGCCTCAAGGGCTTCTGCTACCAGATGAAGCAATTCAATTTCAGAGAAACTTCTTCACAATTCCTAGCAAAACTTTGAATTACTACACGTTGAACAATGTCAATCCAACTCCATTCCAATCTACTTTATCAATCAACTAACACTCCCTGCTGGGAACTCGGCAAACTAGCAGCCTCAGCCCCCAATCCACTAAACAAGTCATAGACATACAAATTCTTGAGAGCCAGCCCAAAGAACTTGCTTTGCTAACTCAATCCCGTGAATATATTCTGCAAACAAGTCAGAATTGCATCCTGACAAGGAAGACGATTAACGCAAGATAGGTCAAAATAAGTGGTCCGCGTTGGAACCCCAGAAGCAAACTGATCATTGCACTTCAAAATAAGCAGAGTGTTATGCACGAAAAAGATAAAAGGTTATGCATAATTGTTTGAGAATAAAAACCAGACACGGGAAGTCTTCCTTTCCAAGACCAACAGAAAAAAAATTGATTTTGTGGCTAAAGTAAGCTCATTGAACCAAGTCCAAAGAATAACTCGCAAAACAAACAGACGAAAAACTAAAACAAGCAATAAATAAAAGAAAAGGAGAGAAAAGAATCTCACTTGAGTCGAGCAAGTCCAGCGATGCGTTCCTCTTCGGCCAAAAACTTTGCCTTCAAAGACTTCCCCTCATCAACAGCAACACGACTGGCAAGAACTTTCGAGTTGTTTTTGAGACCCAATTGAGAAAGCTTTTGACTTCCATCATCATCTCTCAAAACTTTCCCCGCGCTTATCAAGTTGATCGACTCAGTACCCAAGTTTGATCTTCTTGCAACCTCCGCTCTCAACATGGGCACCGTCCAATTATCCAATTCTACCTCAAGAACACCTACCCATGCCCCTGCCACCTTCAGTTTCGCCATTGAAGACATTGAAACTAGAAAGAATAAAGCAAAAAATTTGGAAAAAGGAAAAAACTTTGTGGCTTTTTTCCTTAGTGGACAAGTTAAAGACTGCTGCAGCTTTGGGGTTTTTATATATAATGGTCATCGATCCATAAAGCATCGGTTGTTGTTAACTATGATGTTTCCTTCCTTTTGATCTTTGCATATGTCGTTGTTTCATTGTTAGTTGACGTGTGATTCCTTACTCTTTCGGGTTTCTCGTGGATTCGCTAGAGTTTACAATTTGGCCGGAAGAGCAATTTAGAATTAACCGTTTACCCTGAAATTTAAATTAGACCTTAATTTTTCTGAGCATTCAAGTTGAAAACTATATCCTAAAAGCACAAATGGACCAATTTGTGTATACATACAAAAAGGGAGAAATCATCTTGACAAATGACCTCTATATAAGATTTAACTTAAACACTCCAAATTATTATTGTGGATTTAAATTTCAGTGTAAATGTTGAGATTTAAATTACTTTTTTAGCTTCTACAAATTTGATGTTTATACGTTAAAAGTATTAACCAAATTTCTTATTAAATAAACGCATACACTTATTTGATCAATTTTTATTAAAAATTTGACAAACTTATACGTAGTAATTTAAAATACATCAATTATTAATTTGATGAAAGTGTATATTTATTTAATAAATTATAAACATTTTTTTGAAACGGAAGAATCGTTACCTTTTAGATATATACTGGGGTAAACTTTTAGATTAACGTAATAGCAATTTGCATTCGGGTACTCCCTAAACCTCTTAATAATAAATCATAAAAATCATTTTTAAAATATTTAATTATAAAAAAACTTAAACTTTCGATAATTTTTTAATTATAACTTGAATTTAAAAAGTAAAAATAAGATACTAAAATTTTTAATTTTTTTAATTTTAATTCGGCGTTAGACTTGCCGTTGTTGTCTTTGTTAATGTAACATTGTGATGTACCAAGGGACTCTGATTAACATAAGTCAATCTGATTATTAAAACACCCGTTTTATGATTAAACTGAAATGACTTCATTTTCTGATAAAGCTGAACTGAAATGACTTCATTTTCTGATAAAGCTGAACTGAAATGACTTCGTTTTAACAAATGAACAACAAACTTGTCGCTCTCTAACCTAAATTAGGATTGATTTTTTTTTCTTTGTCGGCGTAATCTCTCCTCTCTCTCTCTGTCTCTCTGCTGTTAAATTTCCCATTTGTTTACTTTTGATTTATGGTAAAATCTGTGATGACCTCCCTTTCGTTCCTCATCCTTCTTTCTCTTTTTCTTCTTTTCTGGGCTTGTGTGATTGAATCGATGAATGTTCTATTTTGAAGTACTTGTTTTAAAATTTTGTTATAGATTAATTGGAGGTTTTTGCGTTTTTTTTTTCACTTCCTGATCTTTTGTTATCGTTGGGGATGCTCCGATACTTGATTTTGTTGATTCACTGTTGGGAAATCTTATGGAATTCTGTGATGTGGATGAAGCCTGTATGACTAATTTTTGCCTAGAGTTTTTAGGTGGATTTGTATTGATTTCATATGTCGTCGTCGTCAAAATGTCCATATTTTTGTTCGTTTCTGAATTAACTTTGGTTACTTCTGTTCTTTTTGATCTATCTATGAGGTTTCTTCGCTGATTAACTAGTCTCAACTGCTTGTTCTTTGTATTGAGTTGC
>JANKOE010000007.1:59485761-59496234 GCA_026284465.1 Erythroxylum citrifolium
TGCGAGCTTGGCTTTGACAGAGGAGACGGCTTTGAAATAGGAGTAAGACAGAAGCCGGCGTGGTTTAAAATTTTTAAACAAAAACGTAGTAGCTTTGGTTTTGGACAGAATAAGCCAGGGTTATCTTCGACAGACGATCCGGACTCCTCTTAACTGATCTGGATATTGGAAGATTACCTGGTCCCCCCAGTATTAATCATTTACCTAACAAGAGAAAATGCAACACATTGAAATGCTTTAATGTACGTATCATAGGCTATGACAGGTTTCATTATTGGCGGCTGGCTCGACGCTTCAACCACTATGTACAGTTCTCCACCTGCTTACTCTCACATGGTACCTTGAATTTGTCAGAAGTTTGGTATAGATTTGGTACACATATGGAAAGTCTTCCGCAGCACAAAACTTTCTGCTTCCTTCGCTCTATTTTTTGGGTTTGACGCTAACATGGTCTTCCTAAGAGCTAAGCAATAATTCACTTTTCGAAGTGATTTTTTCACTAGAATTCTTGAGAGAAATTTAGTACCCTCTCCTGTTAGTGATTCAGAAGGTTATGTAATGTAGTGTTGATGTCCATAAAGCCTACTTATTGGACATAACCAGAGTATATTCCAATCTCCATTTCATGTTTCTTGATGTGTCACTCTCAATCTCAACTACCTTACACAAAAAAATCACAAAATGATTAACTCTTTCAACCCACCACATTTACTTGCTTTTGTAGTTTTTGTATATATCTCAAGGACCACTTCACATGCAGACCTATACTCATATACTTATTACCAACGTAGACATTTTGTATCATGAGATAGACAATCAAAACTAGCCAATCATGGACTGGTTCTCTTGGTTGTCAAAGACCGGTCTTGAGCCATCTCTTATCTACGAGTATGGCCTTGCTTTTTCTCGTAATGAGCTCCAAGCTGAGGACTTAACCTACTTTGACCATGAGTTTCTTCAGAGTATGGGAATTTCAGTGGCCAAGCATCGGTTGGAAATACTCAAAGTAGCCAAGAAAGAAGTTGTCCAAAGTCCAAAAAACGGCATCTCAAAGCTTGTTTTGGCCATCAGCAAAACCAGGAAAACAATTAAGAAGTACATCCACAAGTTGGTTGTATTTGATCGGGAAGATTTGGCAATTCAGGCAGTGACAGAACAGCCATCAGACAGAGGGACACGGGGGGTTGCAACGAACATGAAGGGCAAGAGTGAGGGAGATGCACAGAAGCCTCCACTAATCAGAGCAAGGTCGAAACAGACGAAATCTGGTCCTTTGGACAGAAGATACCTAGAAAAAATGATGGTAGCAGAAAGGGGCTTGAAGCTTTCAGGGCCTTTGAATGGGAATCTGTTGCAAGAGAAATTGGTGTCAGCTTATAGGAGCCCAAAGTTGAGTGGAGCTTTAGATGGAAATTTGCTGTACAAGTCCATTGTCAGTTGCAGAAGCCCACAAGTAGCTACTAGCCCTCGGGCTGCAAAATCTCCAAGTCCCAAGCTTTATAATAGCAAGGAGGAAAACACTGTGAATGGCAAGTTCGATGAACATGCTCTATGGTCAGCACTTTTTCACGACATGAAACCCACTTGAAATGAAAGCTTTGTTGCCTATTTCTTGGTGTCTGGTTCTGGGTTTATCTTGAAAAAATGTAGCGATTGTTCTGGTTTCTGATTATCTGTATCTGGAAGACATCTTAGGACATTCAGTCGGCTCTAGGCAGTGTTTTTCTATGCATTGGAAAAGGGTCGATTGCATCTGTATTTCTCTGATAATTTATGATAGGAACATCCCATAGTACAACATTAGACCAGAGCTTATTCTACGTAAATACTCAGTTAAGTTTATTGATTTTCTGTTTCCTAGTCTTTTGTCCTGTTACTCCTGTAACATCAAATTTCTCGTACAGTATCATGTTAAACATGGAATCCATACCACAAACTCTGTCTGACTAAATCTACTGATTAGACTCGAAGATGCACCAAGTCGTCACTAGAAGAACTATTCGATGGCCAATCTTGGACCCAAGAACATATGTTTGGTATGTGGACTATACACCTTCAGGCTTTGGATATTCTACAAGCAAACAAGTCTCCATATGGCTATTTAGCTCAATGCAATAATCTTAAGGTTCTTGTCAGGAGTACTCGTAGGCTGAATTGTCTGACAATGAGACAGCCCTGTTCGGCAGTCTCATGTTTGGTGCAAGAACCTCGAAACCTGAACAAATTAGTCCAGGATCAGGATGTCTGTAACTTGCCTGCAATCCTGCGAAAAGCCGCCAGACCTATTTGCCTTTCTTCTCAGAGGAAAGTCACAAAAGGGGATTGTCCTGTTATATTGTGTGAATAATCAAATTATAGTTAAACAGGTTTTAACAGAGAGATCGGAGGTGCCTTGTAAACAAAATGTCTGACCATTAATGGAGTTTATGCAGCTCTTAAGAGAATCAATCTTGATGTAGAAATGAAAATCTTTTACCCTTTCTATTGGCATTTACGAAGTTTATAAAAGGGTAAGGGCAGGCCATTTCTTGTTTCAGATGATTAAATTGATTCCTGACATCTGAATAATCACTAGATTCACTACCATTTGCAGGCTAAAACAAAAAACTCCAAAAACTTCCGTTCCTGCTCACAAGGGAGTGAGATGAAAAGGGCATTTCATCTTCTTTGGTCTCCGAGAAACTGCCAACTCAAGCAACGCACATCACATGCACACCCCAATACGAAAAACTAACTTATAACCCCATCGTCCTTATCCTTTTTTGGATTAGAGAACTCCAAAACCTCGCAGCAACATCACCATCAGCAAAGTACAAACATCGCACATGGCGGGTCCATCCACATGAACCTGTCTCACCTCGTCTGAAGTATTGTGATAAAACCAAAAACTACAATGCAAGACCCACTATCTCTATCCACAGATTGGAGCCCACAGACATTGGTAAGTAAACAGTTTTCCATTCTTGGGCAGATTTTCTTGTTATCCAACACTTGCCTCTGAGTCAGCTATATGAACTTCTGAGTAGGATCATGTATATAAGGATTCTCAACTTGATGGACAGGAACAAAAGTACCAACTTTGTTTGGCAATTTCTGGTTAATAGTGATGGTGAGAATCGGACGTGTAAAGTGGAATTTAGCTCCCAACTGAGTTATAGATAATGCATACCGGATAGAATAATAACAAATAGAGTCATCGCACTAATCTTGTTTTAT
Source organism: Erythroxylum citrifolium (assembly GCA_026284465.1). NCBI lineage: Eukaryota > Viridiplantae > Streptophyta > Magnoliopsida > Malpighiales > Erythroxylaceae > Erythroxylum > Erythroxylum citrifolium. The sequence continues at coordinate 59,488,978 of JANKOE010000007.1, forward strand.
TATAGATCTCTACGTGACACTTGCAATAACTTTTCTTATCGCGACTTGAACATTCAATCTCTGTAATCACTCCACTGGCTATAATAATCTTGTTGTAATAAAAGTGGAAGTAAATGGTCCCAACTGCTGGTTTAGCCGGTTTGCCGCCTCACAGCTGTGAGCCATCTTTGTCATCTTTCTTCTTTGGTTGGGCTGCCCCTTGCTTTTTCGTAGATGAAGGTGGGCTCTTTGTGGGTGCCACAAGAAAAGGGGACCAAATCCTCTTTACCCACTACCCAAGATCAACCCTGTGCCACTCAAGCATAACCATAAATTTCAGTGGGACCCAACAAAATTGGTGGCTGTGCTTGAGTGGTACAGGGTTGGTCTTGGATAGTGGGTACAGAGGATTTCACTCCCAAGAGGAGTATGAGGGTAAATTTCCTCTTTCCAATAATTTGAGATAGTTCTGTTAGACTGTTACGAAATGCCACATCTCCTGAACTTATCTTCTTTCCTAGTTTTTTTCCTTGCTTAAGACTTGAAACTAGTGATCTTCAAACTTCTAGCAGCTGCTCTTATCCTGACTCGGATTGAAAGCCCTGCGTGTAGATACTTAGGAATTCCTGACAGAAACTTATGTTGACATTCACAAAGGTGAGTTAGGATTAATCCTTCTTCATCTTGCATAAGTATTACGTGTATGTTATTATCTTCTAATTACATTTTCAACCATTAACAATAAGAAAACAACCATACATTTAATAATAATTGAAAAAAATTAACCCATCAATTATTAAAATTAAATTTATTCTTCTTGTGAGCTTGACGTCTGTATAATAGCAGTCCAGTGACAGTGACCAAAGCCCAAAAAGGTCCTTGCATTCCTCGCATGATCGTCTCTCCTTTTCAAAACCTTATCCTCTCGTAGGAGCAATGCTCTAGGTGAGTGATACGGTTGGTTCTTGATAGGTATGGGCAAATGGGGTCTCATTTCAATGTGTGGGGATCAATTCTATATTATAATTATTGTATTTTAGCTTTCATTATAATGAATTGGTATATGTCTTCTAATAACATCTGTTCTAATTTGTATCGTCATCTAAGACAAAGTGGTTCGTTGTCCCACCAAATGAAAGATACTAATTATGCTATTTAATTCAATACCCAACAGTATTTTGTCTATAGTAATTGTTGGTTAAGGTTGAAACTTGAAAGAAAACAAATGTTAAAAAGTAAAGCAAGATAGGATTATGGAGATCCCAAAGTCGATTCATATAATATAAGGGATAAGTTCAATTTTGATCGGCCCCGTTTATTTCTAAATTTTGGGTCAAAAGTACCAAAAAGGAGAGACAATAGGTATTGTGGAGTGAAATAAGGCTTTAGAGGGTCTAGTTAACATGCCCATTACACTATGTAATTAACTACTACGATATTAAACAAAGCCTTTAAGATAGTTGCTGGTGACCTAATTAATTATAAACAAGACTCCAGTTGGTGACCTAATTAATTATAAACAAGACTCGAGTAGCCAAATGGGTCATTAATATTACAGTATTCTATGTTATCTCTACAAATAATGGTGCGCAGTGGTCAACTGCCGATCTGTGTGAGCTTCCTTCCCAATTACTGCTGGTGTTTAGTTTCAACTAACCAAAGGCAAAGGGGGGCATTGGCATTACCAATCCGCATACTTATTTTCATTACTCATAATTTATTGTTAATTCATTTCTCCTAATAAAATCAGGAATTCAAAGTTTTCATGTCTCTGTCTTTCTATTCTGTAATTAATATAGCTGCTTTTCAATTTCTCTGTCTATTACCAAAATTTGACAAAGTCCAGCTGTCAATGATTGTTAAAGTCGTAGATAATTTACAGTCATTTTGAATTTTGGTTCCTCCTCCCATTCCGAGAGCTTAGGTTTGTCTAGTAAGTGTTCCTTCCTATCAATCAAATCCATCACCTGCAAAACACTATAAGACAGATGGTAAAATCGAAATAAGCAGAAAAAGAAAGGTAAAAACAGAGGAAGGAATGAAGTTATAAAGAAGAGGAGATACTCACAACGTTTAAGTAGTCGGAGATACGAATGGACGCATCTCAATACGTAAAAAGACGACGAACCCTACGAACGGAATGAACATAAAACGTTAAAACCAAACGGAAAAGACAACGGAGTGAAAATACAAACCAAACCAGAAATAAGAAACTGGAATGGGTTTGGAATGAACAAAGATTTCTTGAATTTTCAATTTTAATGTTTTTTATTTGAGGTGAATGAAATGAAGCAAAATTTTAGAAGCATGTGATTGGAAAATTGGATTTAATCCTGAAGGCTCCTCAAAAAGCCATTAACGGCGCCAACTTGATTTTATAGATATTATGTATATATACAGTGAAAAAAAAGGTTCTATGGGCGTGTCCGTCAAGGTCCTCCTGTTATTGGATTCTTCGGATAGCAACAAAAATAACTGTCCGTCCCGAATCTCACGCGCCACCTCCGCCTCTCAGATCTGACACCTTCTAGCCGAAATCCGGGGCCCTCCGTCACCTGAGATTAATGAAATAGAAGTTTACCGAGGAAAGCACCGGAATTACGAATCTTCCGCCTTGGACATGTTCGACAACCGACTCGGTCGTGGCTGGAAGTCGGCGCGTCGGCGCTGCTGGTGAGAAGACGGCCGAATCAACGCCGATAAAGCTCTCTTCACCAAATCTCCTTCCACGCCGCCGATCCTCACCAGCGAGTTCGTCATCGCTGATCTACGCGCATTCAGACGGTTGCTCGGCGCGTAGCTCACGCCGTGTGGAGAGTTAAAGCCTTTGTGAAGGCTGCACCGAAACGAACCTGGATGCGTCGTAGGAGAGCACAAGCAGGTCCTCTTAGGAGCACTCTGCTTCCTCACTACCTGCGGACGGCTGCGGGAGGGACTGACGCTGGAAATTGAGCGATTAGGAGAGATCGGACGGTCAAGAGAGAACCGAACGGACCGAGCAGACGGCGTATTTCCGTACATATTGACACGTGGCGGAGAGACGGACCTCTGGTGGTGTTGACTGTGACCAAAGAAGGTGCTTGAACGAGACGAAAAGCTGGAGCTCGAAGAAGCGAACGCAGTCGCCGACGATTGAGGGTTAGAGAAGCCGAACCTGCCGGACGGCGACAGTGAGCGCATCGCCGGTCCGTTCGAGGACCTTCTAGAAGACCCCACAGTTGCTGCAGCCATCCTTGATTTTGAGGGATTGCAGTAGAGCGAGAGAGAGCGATAGATAAATGGAAATGATTCTAGAGAGGGAGAGAAAGAAAAAGGCTACTTTTTCTTTTTATTCTAATAAGCCGTGGTTGGCTGGTTAATTCGGCAAACCCAGCTTAACTCGAGCTATGTATTTATAGGGATTGAGGGAGGGAGATGAGTAATGACGTGGACAGAGTCATCTCGTGATACTTTGCTGGGATCTCGGTATATGACATTTTAGTTTTATTTGTTGCTCTTTTGCCCTTAGAAATCTTTCAATTTGCGAAACCCGAGAAGTTCTTGCAAATACTTTATATTTATTTCTTTTTACAGCTGCTACAACATTCCTCAATAAAATATTTTTAAAAAAAATTTCTTCGAATTGATCCCAAATAATGGAAAATTAAATAAAAACAAAAAGTATAAAATGGTAAATAATATGTAATTAGGCAAGTAAAATAATTATATTCCCCATCTTGTACTAATCGCCAGTTGTCCTTATTATTCCACCCCATGGATTAAATTAAAAAACATGTCTAATACGGAGAAGGAAAATTAATAAATAAAAACAGAAATGAAAAAAATCTAAAAGAAGAGGGACGAGGATGCGAAAAAAGAGAAGAGGAGGGAAAAGTTGTAAATAAATCAAAGGTAGGCGATATGGTTGGGGGTTAGTTAATTGGATCGGACGGTTTTGGACAGAAGCTATGGGCTGAAGGGAGAGTGGGAAATTGACAAAAACGCCCTTATCTCATTCCACTGTAACACTGACAACTATTCTGTAGGTGGAATCTTGTTTTGGAGCAATCTATGTGTGTGTTGGCTTGGTTTGTTGGTAAATTCTACGGGCTCTTGTTTAGTTTCCGTTAGACACTGTTGAGTTACGGCACAAATAAAGTTATGATTTGACTGTTTCACATAGCAGCTCTAATTTTTTACGGTTTTACTTTTTTACATAAAATATTTTTAAAATTTACCCATTTATTGTAATAATATTTGTAACATTTATACTACTTATTCTATGTTAAAATTATTTTAAAATTTTGAAATTATTTGCATTTGGGTAATTACGCGTGATTTAGAATTTGTGTATTTTGAATGATGATATTCGTAAGACTTCAATGTGATCATGTTAAGTTTACATGATTGGCAAATATCATAAAATCAATTTGGAAATGTCGTAAATTGAAAAGGTCAATTTTCAAGAGTTGCTGCTTTGTCGTTTGTTAATGGAGAGGGTGAATTTTCAAGAGTCGTTGATAAAGTCCATTCAATTGTTTTGTTTATAGTATTAATCAAGTTACTTAAACGCCTATAATTCTAGAAGGGTTTAAAAATTTATTCTAAAAACTGGTAACTATAATTACTATATTTTGAATAGAATACATTTTTATTACATGGAATAATATATAAATTACGTATTTTACAAGAATTATTTTATTAAATTTAAAGTAAATAATTGAATTAATTTTAAATAATAAATTTAAACAACAACAACAATAACAATACCCAATTAAAACCTAAGGATTTAGAGAGGTTCAAGTAGTCGTATCGCTAATTACTGGGAAGAATGTTTCTAAGTAACTAGTTTAATGTGAGTAATTAATAATAAATTGTATACTTAATGAATAAATTTATTAAAATTTATTGTTAAAATTATTTAATAAAAAGAACCTTCCTTGACAAAACCTAAGTAGTAAGTTGGACGATGGCCTCTTGACCTTTCCCATTGACCGTTTACTTAATAACATCGAAATTGGACGGTGGTGCCTCAGACCTCGCCGACGACAGAGACCGGCACAACATTGAATTGGCCAAAGAGACGCTACAAAGGTTACCTTACAAAGCAGTGGCTTGTATTCCTTAGACTAATCATATGAACGTTTAACGTAAGACATAGTTGGTCCGATCAATTAGACCATGAAATGATGTTTAGCTAGTCTCCACCTGTAAGAGGACAACCATAACCGACATCAACTCCTCGTAATTATGGTAATTCTGAAAGTGGCTGTCTACTCTCTACTTTGGATACAGCTTGCTCAAAACCTTATGTCGTCATCTGGACAGGGATGTGGCCTATTGAAGCTGAACTGGCACCCAATTTTCAAAAGACAAATTTGGGACCCGCAACTTGTATTTTTAGTTGTTTTGAATCAAATGCAGAAAGACTTCGTTTTTTCCAAAAAAAACAAATTTGAAATTTAGAAGAAATTAGAAAAAACTAAATTTAACTTGGTGCTCAAATGGAACGTATTCCTTGCTTTAAATTCTACAAACCGACCTTAACTTAATTATTGTAGTGTTATGTTTAATTACTCTTCTTTAAATACTAAAATCTAGTTTAAACGGTAATGTTAGATTTTTTTTTACTTTTCCTCATAAAATTGTACAATTTTTAATTATATTTTTCAGTTTTTCAATAATTTATTAGTTAAGTTATATAATTTGATCTAAATAAATATAATAAAGTGACCTAATAAATGATCTAAATCAATGAATGAAAATTCGTGTAGAAAATGGATTCCGATCAATGTGGATCAGACCTATATCGGGTTTATGATGGAGAAATATGATATCGAAACTATATATAAAGGTTAAGGTCTCCTACAGTTGCTCTTATCAATCGTAAGCATAAGGATTCTTTGACCCGTTAAGAGAGCTTATGCTTTGAGAAAACTTTAGGAAGATGTTGATCGTGCTACAATGAGGAGTTCTCGTGAAGACGGCAGTGAATTTGCACTCGTTCGATTTCGAAAAGCTTGTTTGAAGTTGTAAAATCGAAATTAAGTATTTTTCGCATTTCTTTGTTTCTTGCCCTTTTACGTTCAATCCAAATTATATAACTAAGGTATTGTTACGTATTATAAATAAATGATCTAATTCAATTAAAAGTTTTTTTTTTTGGTTGTTGTAAAAAATAGTTACTTTAAAATGCACTTATGAGAAGAGTGAATTGAGTATTTAAATTTTAAAATTATTAATTAAAATTAATCTTATTCAATTTAAAAGTTTTAAACTTAAATTTTTATATAAGATGAACACAAATTTGTACATGTGTATGAAAATAAAATGCATATGAGATTTTTATTGAGTATATAATTAATTGCTCTCTACATTTTTATATTTAATAAAAATAGCTTCCCTGATCTTCTCAATTTCCAACTTAAGTTGCAATTAGAAAAACGAACAGTCCTCCAATCCTCCGGCAATTTGCCCTAAAATGGCTCTTTCTTTGTTGTCTAGTCATGACGAACCAGAGAACCTCAATGAGTCAAATTTTGCTGACAGAGAATATCACATCAATCTCGACCCCATTCCACCGGTTCCCTTCAATCTTTAGAAAATTCCCAAAGTCCTTTATTGCTCGCAAACAAAATTGACACGTATCGTCCATGTGTTCCCCCAAACTTGAGAGAAAATGGTATCCACAAATTGATCCCTTCCTCTTTATAAATTATTTGACGTTATGATATGCCGCCTAATTTTTCATTCATATTATAAAATATCATATGCAACTAATAAACGTGTTGGGCACACAGTTTTGGTTATAGAATCAACCAACAAGCCATCAGACCTTTTCGTCTTTTCGTATAATACTTTTTTTTTTTTGTTAAACCACTCGGTATCCTGCACCACATGAGCAACCGATTAGTCCAGATTCGAGCCGAGAAGGACCCTGCGAGCAGCAAAGCTCTCCCTCACGAGTATTTAAAGTGACTACATTCCCAAGACTCGAACTCGAGACCTTGGTTAAGGTCATCTCCAACCTTTGCACCAAATTTGGTGTAAAATGGAATATTTCTATAATCTTTTTACACCGAATTTGGTGTAGAATGGTTAGAGTAACACCAAATTTAGTGTTACTCCAACCATTCTACACCAAATTTTTACACCAAATTTTTTTCAAAGAATATACCACAATAATTTAGTTATTAACTAAATTAATTTTTATTTATATAACCACAGTAAATTAGTTATAAATTAAATTAAATTAAATTATATAATAATTTATATTAGTTAATTTATTTATTAAAAATT
>JANKOE010000007.1:59526339-59540255 GCA_026284465.1 Erythroxylum citrifolium
AGTATGATGCTTTTCACTTCGTGGAATCTCTATCTTTTGTTCCTTGATGTTCCTCTATATATTTGCAGCCCCTTTTTGATGATTATAGAAGATTGGGACGAGTACTAGCCGTTGTAGAAGATGTTGTAGCCGTTGCCCAATTATTACTTTCCATGTGTGGCAAATTTCCTTGACAGATGCAGATTTCTTTACTCATAACTCGACTTGTCGTGGACATAACTCGAGTTGTTTACTCTTAATAACTCGAGTTGTTTATGGTAACTCGACTTGTGACAACTTTTTCGGAAACTTCTCCGCCCTGAGATAACTCGAGTTGTACATGGTAACTCGAGTTGTGTACTCTGTAACTCGAGATGTTTATGATAACTCGAGGTGTGTCTTCTTATAACTCGACTTGTGTCAGCATATTTCTCTTCAACTCTTTGATAACTCGACTTGTCCAATGTATAACTCGACTTGTTGATCTCCAACGGATATATTTCATTAAGTCTTCCATAATCTTCATGTTTAATGCCTTCCTTCTTTAATACTTCCCATATGTCTTCATGTTTAATGCCTCAATCAGTTAGAATTCATTTCCTTCTTAAAACTTCCCATAATCTTCTAGATTTCTTTCAATCCAATAATTTCTGCAATTAATTTCTTAATCAAGTCTATACATCTTGTTATTATCAAAACATAAGTGGAATTAATCTTGTCAACCACCATTGGTCCAACAACTTCTACCCTAATTTTTAAATCATTAGTTTAAAAAGTGGTTTTAACTTTTACTTTATTCCCACTAATGCACCGACTTTGTGTTGCATTTGAATGTTGGGTTTGAAATTAGTATTTATTTTCAACAAGCTGAAAATTGAAACGACACACGCTATTACTCTAATGCAGCAGTACTTTTTTATACAACACAAAAAGCTTTCTTTTCCTTGTGAAAAAATATCTTTTTTACGATGAATTAAAAAACCAAAGATTCGATTTCCTTTTTAGAAAGGAAAAAAGGAAAATTGTTGTTGTCGTTTTAAAGTAATTCCTTCTGATAGTGAGTGAACACTTTTAAGCAAAGCTTATTAGTTTTTTTTTTTTGTAATCAACTGTTTCTTTCTTCACAATCTACGTAACCTCTTTGTATTATTCATTGTTTAAAGATATTTATCAGTGTCTGCTAGCTGTTTTAATAACTTGATGCCTTACAAAGAGGTTATTACACTCAATTATATTATATTTCCACCCAAAGCTTTAGAACATGCAATGCTGGTCCAAAGTCAGCACAAACAATCCTGTGGGAAGTGATTCTATCTTAATTAGACCCTTCGTGTAATTGCCTTTATGCCTTTTGCTTGACGTGACAAGTAATTATATCTTAATTAGACCCTTCGTGTAAGATAAGCATGGCACTTACCGAAGAAACTAGCAGTCCATTTTGTGGCCCCCCTTGCTCGATATATTGATTGAAGGTTTGAAATGTTCTTTAAATCTTTAAATATTGAAAATTCATTTGTATTTGACTCATATACACGAAACTATAATTTTGAGGACAGATGTTATGATTGAATACAACATATTTGTCAGAGTAGAAATGGTTGTGTATAACTTATATATATAAATAAAAATTTAGATTTTTTATAATTATATTACCAGAATTATACACCGGATGAAAATGAATAAAGACATAAGTGTAATTTGAAATGAAAATATGGACATACCATTTTAATAATAATAAATTGTTGCGTATAACTTATATATACAAATAAAAATTTAGATTTTCTAAAATTATATTACCAGAATTATACGTTGAGTGAATATGAATAGAGACATAAGCGTGATTTGAAATAAAAATATGGACATATCACTTTAATAAATAATCACACTCAATGTTAAATGAATATGAATAGAGACGTAAGTGTGATTCGAAATGAAAATATGAACATATAATCACACTTTTATCACTATTCATATTCATATTCACTTAAATAACATTAAATAACATTTTTAATATTTCCGTATTTTTATTTCAAATCACTCTTATGTCTGTATTTATATTCACTCAATGTATTGGTAATATAATTTTAAAAACTTTCGTATTAAAGTGAATTATTAATCTATATACATAACTGAATTTGTTAAAAATGTTATTATTTATTATTTTCTTTCTTTCGTACAGCTTTATTTTACCGGATAGACCTTAAATTTTAACTACTGCATTCAAGGGCTGAGGAACTAATACTGTAATGCAGATTTGTTTTGTCTTTAAACAGCTTGTACTTGATGCATATGCTGACCGAGTTTAATAGTTCTGAGATATTCTTAAGTGCTTGAGGCAAAGTACATGACATGTCTCAAGATAATGGAAGAGTTGGTGGAAGGATAATCCAAGTAACAACAAGAAATAAGTGTTAAAGCACCAATAATTGCAGTCTTTTGCGACTTCTTTTCAGCGGCTTAATCATGGAACTTGATGCTGGAACTTCCACCACAGATTGGTGATTGGTGTAATTGTCTAATTGGATCCAAAACCTGTAATTACGATGTTCTTAAGCTCACTGTAAGAGTACATAACTTTTTTTAAACCCAATGATGATATTATATTAGCAAGGGCTTCACATGGGCCAATATAATGTCCAGTCTAATTACTGATCTTATGGAAGATGATCCGATCCTGACCCTAACACTGGTTCAGCTTCCATTAGGTCTAGGTCCTTTATTTTCTATTCTTCTATGCTCCGAATAAGCCCATTTTCAAATTAACATACATGATGCCTTCATATTTGTGTTTCTTAGTATGGTTGCATAGATGTCTTCTTCTTCTTTTAACTAAAAAACAGATAATCTCCAACTATTTGCTAAATACAAATTTGAGAATAAAGTATTAGTCTATTAACTTTATATTTTCAATAAATTAATATTTAAATTTTATTAAGACAAGATTTGTAATAGTGGAAGGTATAACATACTATATTAGCCTCTAATCTTTTAGGAGTGGTTAAATAAATTGAAACGCAAAAAGTGAAAAATTGAGATTCAACAATTATTTGAATGAGTTATATTAATTAATTAATTTAAAATATGTAGTTTATCAAATTATTTACCTTCTCTACTAAAAATGAAGACCGCAAGCTCTTTTTGCTAGTATATTTACTGTACATACGAAGAGGAGGACGTATTCTTACCACGAAACAGTCATTTTACTATACTGAAGAAGTTTCGAGTCCAGATCTCCTGTTCAATATTATGGTGTCTTATTGTGTCCAATAAATCACAGTCATTTATTTATGTGGGGTCCGCATAAAGCTCGTGTGGATCCCGCAAAATAAATAGTTGAGATTCAATGAGACAGAATAAGACAAAATAAAACTAGACAGAAGATCTGATTTCAGAAATTCAAGGGACAATTAGAAGGCGAAATCATTCACACAAACACATCAAATAGCAAGTACACATGGGATGGGAGTAGGTTTCTTAAATTAATTGCTCAAAAAAAAAGAAAAGGCAATGTGAAGGCTCTGATCAAGACAAAACCTCTATACACGCTTTAAAACTTTTTTGGTACTTGTAGCCACATTGGTTTTATGCAATGGGACCACTGTTTCATGTTCCTCCTCCATAGTCCATACATAACAACCCGGTTAATTTATTATCGTCATGCTTTTGGTAAGCTCTCCATACATGTAGGTAAGATTAATCCCCACAACTTCACTACAACACTATACATTAATGACTCGCTTCAACTTGGAGATTATTTATACACAGAGTTCATTAACTTAGGCTTATAGTACAATTTGACTGGTCAAAAATATTGATTAGGTTTTACCTCTCTCTCCCAATCTTCGAGGAGAGACGGTGCTATCTCTCTAATATTGTCTGTAATAGCCGTAGGAAGCCCTTTTCCATCTCCATCATTACATGTTAGAATTGAAGAACGTAGCTTTGGAACTAAAAGTACATAGTAAGTTTTCATTTCTATGTATATTTGAGTTGAATGTTATTGAGTTCTAAGTGAATGGAACCAAGCTCGATGTTGGTTATTTTAATTTTTCAATTTTTATGGAAAATGAGCTTTAATTCCTGGTAGAGATATTAGTATGTATATATGCTTCCTAGAGCATATACATAAGGAACAAATAATCCTGCAAACAAATATTGATACCCTCGACTTGATCAATTATTAATATAACGATGACAAATCCTTAGGAAGATGTACAAAACCATAACTTGGAATTGGGAACCACGTGATGCCATTAAGACAAAACTCCCGACCAAGTGATTAACTAAGTTAAAAACTCGAAGAGAAACAGATTAGAGACGAGAGAAAGAGAGCTCTTTTTTTTTTTTTTTGAATAGGACCAAACCAGTCAAACTGTAAGAACTACATCAAAAATTGTCATAGAGGTTTAATTTCTTGTCATGATGATCCTAACACATAGGGGATCTCTGAGGAATGCCTTTCCTTCTATTACTCATGCTAGTGGCCATGTCCTCGTCCGAAACCTTACTAGCTGACCTTCCACATACGTATAGTCCGCTTCTCTTCTTTCTTACAATCTCTGTGCACATCAGGCTCATGTTCTCAGAACCTGACGACCCTGAGGACCAGCTCATTGGCTCATCGGAGTCTACGATTGTCGAATGAGGGGTGTCGTTGGTTGTTTCATCGTCTCCCATGTCTTGAGGAATCAAGAAGTCAGGACTCAGTGTTAAGGAATTGCATTTCCTTAAGTAAGGGGAGAGGTCCTCGTAGTGGTTCAGCACAAAATCCACCTAAATATAATGTGATCACATTATGGTATAAACTTTTGAAAAATTATGGTTTTTTAAAAATTAAATTGGATTAATATAATTAATTGCATGAATTATTTTTTCTTAAGACCAAAATTAACATACACAGAAGTTATATAAATCGATTATATATCAGGATCTTGCAATTATACAAGTGAATTTATTTACTAATAAATTAAAAAATAGAAATTACGACTCTACTTGAACTTCAACGTGATATTTTTCCCTTGCTAAAATCCGTAAGTTAAAAATTGATTACCTTGCACCCTAGAGAGCAATGGATGAATGGTTCTTGCAGGCTCCTGTCACAGGATGTGCAGTAGTTTCCTGAGCCTTTGAATTGCCTATTCTGAGGTCTTTTCTTGATAAACACCACCTTGGCACTATTTATAGTATAAGCCTGATAAAAATTCAGCTAAAATTAGCTAACGATGAGCTGAATTGAATTGGAAAAATGAAGAAAAGTGTCAGCAGAAACAATGAACTTTCTTTTCTAGGCACTTGAACCTGAACGTTTGAGCAGTCTATGAGCTTCTGCAGGTCTTCCAATCGGACCACATCATGATAAACGTAACGACGAACTTGAAGAAGACGATGGAATCGATGAGAAGGGATACAATGAGGGCAAACACTAATGCAGCAATCCAAGCAGCAAACGTTCTTTTCGTTCTTCTTTGCATTTTCATGATATGAACACCCTACAAAGAACTTCTGTGTGTATAGGGCTTCCAACCATGCAGGTTTCTGAATTCCCTGAGACAAAAAAAGAAAATATATCAGAACAAGCAACAGTTTCAAATCCTATGCATGATCTGAGAAATCGCAGTCAATAACAATTCAGCTAGGAATTGAGAGGAGACAAGCAACACACACCATGATCACACAAACCAACAAGCAGAACTCCTTGAGCTGTTACGAAGATATATAGTGGAGTATAACAAGAGAGAAAAAGAGAGAGAAGAGAGTGTAGAAGAGATAAGGGTATTTATGGAGGTTCACATGAGACGAAAGGGCATATATTTATTCCTTGAAATGTACACAGCATTTTGTCTACAGTGTGTGTGAGAGCAGGGTTTGGTGTTATATACTAAGAGAAAGGCAAATCAAAAGAGTATTTACTAAACAAAGAAAGTAAGATATGAGGAGAACGTGGGCACTGTCTCCCATTGTTTACTATCTCTAATAAACTATATTTTCCTCATCTCCTTGGCTTAAGAGCTCATTTGCTAAACTAACTAGACCCTTCTTGAAAAAGCTGCAGTATTTTTTAATTTGCCAAGATTTTTCAATTTTCATTTAGTTGAATTTGAACTGAAATCACTCTTTCGATAGTTTATATGAGTGAGTCATATTGTTAGATGAAGTAACACCATCTCAAAGTGGGATTTCATTATTGAATTCCTTTTGAGCGTGTTATTGATGTAAGGATTGTTCGTTTAGACAACTTTTTTTGACTAGTCTTGATATTATAATGTATGAATACGCCTAATTAAGTTCAGAGCTTAAAGGGTAAAGCAATGTGTTTTGGACCGTAAAATTGCTAGATAGTTGGAGGGGAAAGTGAACGTAATACTATGTTTTAAATTTAAGGAGTTTACTTCTATTAATGCATCTTAGTATATAGGCCAAGTCATAAATAATGTTCTGCCCAATTCACTACAAATATTCGCTTGGACTTTAATGTTTGTTAGGGACAACTTGTGTTTTAAGTTACTGACTTTACGTACAAATTAGAATGACTTGAAGAATTAATCTCTGAAGTGTTGGATCTGAATTGATTCAAACAGCATAAGATATTGGATTTAAACTTAGTTGATTTCCCTTTTTTCCATGTCTCAAAGTTTTACACTAACGAACAAAAAACAATTATGAAAATGTCGGGGTTTAGTTTGTCTTAAGAGTACCAATTTGGTGAAGTAATCAAAAGTCAGACGTTGGTCTGAGCTGGAACTTAGTCACTAAATCTCTCAGGAAAAGAGAAAACACTATCAGGGACAATATATATTACGTAGCAGGGCATTGTTCATTGGCTTTGGACCTGGTGGATAGTGGAATAGCAGCATTATTTGAACTAATCACTAAAAAGCTGAAAGAGAAAAACAAGACATGTACGAGGAAACCCGGTATTTGGGGAATCAAACATGGCAACATTGAACCAACCACTCCACTAATGAGAAGCTCAACATTTAACAGCTTAATGTGACAAATTGTTAGACAGACAAGCACAACTCATTAAGCACTAGCTAGTAAGCCTGATGATCTTATTAATTATCCTTTTTTTTACTAGTTTTGAGGGAACCCTTTTGCCGGTAAGCTTCAGCTAAGAGCTTATCTTGGGGTTCGCTAATCATCTTCATGCCCTAGCCATGTATACTCTTGGCAACCGAATCTTTCGGTCATCAATCAGGACATGCCATTTAAGAGTACAATGGGCTCTGCTTTTTGTAAAAACATTTTTTCCAAAAACCAGGATGTGGGTTGATGACAACTTTTGTTTTCAGTACAAGAATTCAACTCCATTTGCTGCTAAGATGGCTTAGCATGAATTGGTGTCGGACCGTTAGAAATTGAATTTATTGAGATTATGACAAGTGGAGCTGTTGAAGTTGCCACCGTATAAATATTCAGTTCCTCTCCACTTTTTGGCCTTTCTAAAGTTGGAATACCATGTCTTGTGGACATATTCTTCTAGGTGAAAGTACCCTGCAGGACAATAGCTACCCTTTTGAAGTTAAAAAGCTTAGAGAATTATATTATAATATGAAACTGTTACCTTTCATCCATTTGAATCTTGATCTCGGTTGACTAGAACTTTCGCCTATGGAATGAGATTTAAATTTTGTTTTGATGATATAGGAGCGGACCATTTTGAACCCTTCCCTATAAGTTACTAGATGAAATGGAATTTAGCTATTGGAGGTCTATCTATGAAAGCAATGCGTGTTTTTGGCTTTGTCTGTACAGAAGATAGTGAGAAATGGGAGGAGAAAGAGTTTTTAAGAGACTGAAGTTGAATGCTAATTAAGTAGAATTCAAGATAAGTTATTCAAAATAATTTAAGCCAGACGAAAGGCTTAATCCAAGAAATCCTTGAGGTTTCTTAAGGAAGAAATGAAATTTTGGAGACAAACACCATTTAAATACGAATCAAAATAGAGAATTTCTGAAAAATTTACCTTTTGCTTGTTCCAATGTCAGCTAGAATCGACATTTCCTTGTATCAAAACAGGGAATTCAATATATAATAAATCTCCTTAATCATAACAACTATTAACAACTGACAAGAATAGATTGAAATGCACGTGAATCTTACTAATCAAAACTAGTTTTGCAAAGATATCTTATGGCTTCTCAGGCAAAAAGGTAAGCAGAACAACAGGAGCAAAAAGCACATAAAAGGATAGAGATAAAGGTTCCATTTTGCCGCCCAACCCATGTGGCAAGGAAAGCAAAAAACCTCATGTGCAAGGACAAGGCATCCAATGGCCTCACTCTCTCAAGTATGAACCAAAACGAAGAAGAGTGTGTCTTGGACTAACCAAATATTCCTCTTTTTCTCATTAACACACTGCATTTTGATGGTTGGTCAAAGGTCAAAGATCCAGAAGTGAACAGAGAGATTATCGAGTGTACTTTTTAGAGGTAGAAAGTGAGTTGTTCAGAGGAACAAACAGAGGGTGAGTCAGCCAGCGAGCCGCACGAGGGGATCTTAGTGTCCACTTGTGTGTGTTTGTGTGCTTGTAAGTTCACAGCCCACTTTACTCTGTCAAAACAGAGTTTGTTTAATGGCTCTAATGGCTCTAATGGCCCCAGTGTAAATATTTTTAAGGACTTGGTCATGTGCAGACCCTATACGGTAGATACTTAATATATCATTACTATTGCTATCATCATGTGAGTTTATTTATATAGTATAGGCAGTTGTATTAGACTTAAAATGATGGGTAGTGAATCACTGGCCATCATTTTAATGTTGATGGATCACAGTTATGTGTTCCCTTGATCAAAAGGACTAGCTTGATTTGATTTTAGTGCACAATCCCACCAGATGTTTTATGGATATGATATATAATTCCTTGTTGGTCCTATCATGGAAGTAGTCTAGATTTTTTCCCATCACAAGTTGAACAGAATAACCAGTTCACGTATAGTTGCAGATTGCAGACATAATTGACCAGAGAACATGGAAGCCAAAACAAGAATAGTGCAAGTAATGTTGGTCACCGGTTCTACACATTTAAAGAACGATTATGATGATTATTAATCAGAATAAAAAACTATCAGATCATTCTTAAAAAATCAACCAAAAAATCAGCAAGGAATATGATAAAGACCAACTGTAAAGAGTGAGGTCTTTCTGACAAACTTAGCCTCAAGGCTTCTTAGCAGAGTACATGATGAAGGCTTGCTGAATTTTGCTTGTGTAGTTGGTAAAGCCACATGATTTGCACAAATCCTCAATCTCCTCTTCTGTGAAATAGTTATAGTACCGAACACTTCTCTGTCCATAATGGTTAAGCAGTGGTAAGTGCTGATAGAAATCTCAAGAAGTTCTTTTAACACGATGAAACGGTGCATGAAATTTGCCCACGAGTAAATAAAACCAAAAAAGGCTTAGCAATGACGTGAACAAACTTAAAAAAAGTTTAGAACCGACAATTATCCCAATTCTAAACAAATAATCTCTAGAATGGCTCTATATTGGCTGATACAGATTACCTAAAAGGCTGTCCTTTTTCCAATATATTAAGGTTGGAGATAAGATGTTAACTAGATCAAACTTCTTATCTCCAAAGAGCTTCCACAATACACATAACCTTGACAATACATATTACTATCAATATAAACACAAATCAATCTTCATAAAATGGGTTTGATTCATTTCATTTAGTAAGGGGAATTTCGTGAAGAATAGAGGAATTCTAAGACATACTTGGAAACAAAAAGTGGAGTCAGCTTCTCTAGAAAAGAAAATCTGTTACTTAATTCTGAACTGCTGAGCATCTAACTTACTATTGCATGATAAGCCTTTAAGTCTTCTTCTTATGAAATTGATAGAATTTCAAGTTCAGGCATGGTAATATATTAATATAGGAAAAAACATGTGAATATACTTCACAAGGATGGTTACCTGACGGAATGGTTGTATGATCCAAGGACTGTTCAAATTAGTTCGAAGGAAAGTGGTTCCAACAAAGACTCCACCACTTCGCAATACCCGACAGATTTCAGCAACCTGACACGGCAACATAGAGCTACTTGTTGAACTTGTGAAATGGTTTTAGATTCATCAGATAGTGAAAAAAGGCAGTTCTTAGATGTAAAAATCCTGTGCTGAATCTGATATTTAATGCTTGAGAGAACAGAATGTTACATAATAGTTCCATCTGGTTCACCTAACTAAGACTAAAACCACAAATTGGAGATTCATCTAGTTAATTGTTCCGTACTATAGGCATCGACAGCTACAGGTTTCTTCTCCCTTGAAGACTTCACTCTGTAGAAACCATGACACAAGTATTTTCCAGGCCAACATAACAGATCAAAGTTTTCTCAGTAATGATACTCACATTTCCATTAGTAGAACTCAATCTACTTGTTAGAATTATCTTTGAGACTTTGATATACTAAACTATCTTCACCCTACTAATCATAATGATTTCACAAAAATTTCACAGGGAGAGAAAGCAGACAATTGAGTTGCTGGCAGGGAAAAAAGAAATGCAGTGACAATCCCATAGTTATACGTGATCAAGCAACTTCTCGAGTATTTCATAATTGGTCATTTAACAACTACATGGAAGACAACTAGCATCTACTGAAATTAGGTTTAAGAGCATGAATTTTGCAAGTCATTGGAAATTACAACTATAGCAAAAGTTTGAATGTTAGAGAAAAATCAAGTCAACACCAGAAAAACACATCAAAAATACAAATCAGTTTAAACAAGGTGGACAAGTGCATCAAATTTGTAAATTTTAAGAAATTCTTTGAGACCTGATTGATCTTACAGGACTGGAAAGCCATCCCATTTGAAGAACATTCAAGGAATAAGGAACACTTACAGCATTTGAAGGAGCTGGCCAGCAATGCAATGCTGCACCAGCATGAACAGCATCAACTGAACCTGACGGGAATGGTAGTCTTGAAACATCTGCCCTCACAAGAGCTAGATTTCTGTACATTCTCCAAACAATGTAAGTTCTAGTTTATTTCAGACAAGTACTATGATGTATATTATCTCACACAACTTGTAGGCGAATTTGCAAATGTTAGTGAGACAAGAAAAGCTTACGCAGTTGACAGAGTACCGTCTTGCATAATGAAATCATAACATTGACGAAGCATGTTTTCAGAAAAATCAAGTGCAATAACTTTTGAATATGAGCCAGATTTGGCAAATTTTCTGGAGAACAAACCACTGCCGCAACTCACATCTACAAGAAGACCACCTTCTGCAGATTTGAAATACTCTTGTGCCATATTAAACTGCATTAATAGCACAATAAGATAATACATATCATGAATTTGGCATCATGGCAATGAAAAATATTCATTCCAGGTGGCCTTACAACTTCAGGAGAAATACTCTTTTGAATTAGAGGCTCAAGAAGATCATTTCTAAAAGAAACAGTCCCAAATGAAAATGCCCATTTTCAATTGCCTTAATGACATCTTCATCAATGGCACTGGGATCATGAGACAAGCAAAGAAGACAAACCTCTTCATCAGGACCAGGAAAGCCACTCAGATTAAAATTTTGACGCCACCCACGTTCATACAAGAATGAAACAAGTGGACTCCTAGAAAATGGAAGGATAAACTGAGTATAAGTGACAATCTACTAAACTATAAAATCTTATACACCCTTCCATGAGAATTCAAAAGGAAATTCATGTGAGAAACAACCAGCTATGTGCCAGGATTTCCTTTAATCAATAGAATTTAGAACATGCAAACAATTTATTAAACGCCAACAGACAGATGTCTCAACTCTCAGGTGAAAAGGCATTCGTACCTGAAAAGTTCTGTTCTACCAGGTTTGACTTCTGTGTAATTTTTCATTCCAGCCGTAATAGTAAGATCTAAATACTTTTCTTTGCTGGAGTAGGTTTTATTGCACTTTTCACACTTAAACCCAGACCTGTAAATTGCTGACCTGCAAATTCTACTTATTAAACCATAGCCTAAAGGAAAACAGAAAAGACACTTAACCTGTATGCATCGTAAGTTCGTAACTTACAAGTTAAAACCTGGAGGACCCTTTCTTATCAGAGGTTCATAACATACTGGACATGCAAATGGATCAACCTCCAACGTTTGATTCTGCTGCTGTGTCCTCAATCGCTAAAATGGCAATTCATTATAATTCATAGTACACCAAATGATGATAAGATGCATTATAATTAAGGAATATATTTTCTTGGAAAAAATGGTCTCAACCCAAAAAATAAGCCAATCAAACTAATCAAACCAGAAACAAATTCTTCTCTGATGATTTACCCAGCAAAACATATAATTTGAGTATGAGAATTTATGAAACCTAGTATCTTCAATACTTGCATTCACCAGGTAGCAGAAAAAAGTAGTGAATAAAGCATTAACTCGCACAGTCAAAAATTGATTTCACAGAAAGCATTAAGAGTGACTAAATAACCACACAAAAAAAGAAAGAAAGAAATTTGAGCGCCCAAGTATAAGCAGTCAATTTGACAAATAACTGTTTTCTTGAATCATCAAACTGTTCTGACGTTCTAATTCCAAGAAAGACCCAAAATTTTAAAATCAGAGAAGGAACTACCTCCAATCTTATTAACAATGCTTTAGCAACTTAGGTCCTTGATTGAAGCTCCTACCTTTCCTCACATTTTCCTTTAAGAGCTTATTCAACCAAATCTTCAAAACCAATGTCATATTCACTGAACACTTTCGTTTTCTCAAAAAAGCACCAAATTTTACACCATAACCTCTCCATAACCAGAACATGAAAACATAAATTTCCCCAGAACTTGTAATCAACTAAACATTGCCAAAAGCTATCAAAACTCAACCAAAACCCAGCACACACACCGAACCAACGAAACACATAGAAAACCAACGAAACCATCAAAGAGGGCAAGTGGATTAGTTACAGGGTCCAGAGCAACAGCAGAGGAGGCGCGAATGGTGAACCTGAGAGAGGAGTATCGGAGACGTGGTCGGAGAACCCGGAAAGTATAATTAGAATGAGAATATTTCGGGCATAAAGTTTCGTGAAGAGAGGTAGAAGTAAACGAAGAAAAAGAAGAAGCGATCGCCATCGGAGACTGGTTCGTTTCAGAAGCTTCTCAGACACTGTTCAGTTTGTTAAAAAGCTCTTATCTTCAGACCTGTCTATGGTTCGTTGGAAGTGGCCGTTAATCTCTATGTCCGGTTAGTTTTTGTCCGAATTTCTATGCGGAAACGGCAGGACCACGTTCGTAGAAACGTATCCTCAAATTTTGATCCCAAATATACATTTGCTGAATTAAAGTTTTCCAAACTTCTGGCTTGTTCTTGAAAAACCTTATAATTTAATATTTTATAAAAGAGATTTCATATTTTATTAAATAACTTATTATATTATTAGTTTTCTGTCAATTAAAATTTTATCTTAAAAATTTCTTTATTTGTTGATGAGTTTTGCACTTTCTAAATTATAAGCAGTTACAAATTACTAAACTCATACGGACCATCTCAATAAAAAATTGAATCGTGTAGTTAGATATAATATGTTTACTTTAATTAAGTGGCTGCAAAATTAATTAATTTAATTTTAATAATTCATGAAATTCTAATTGTATTAAAAACTATAAAAATTTAAAAAAATTTAGTCAAATATTTGTGAAATTTCTAAAAATTTAAATCAATTTTAAGTAAGCTAAGGATAATTATTAAATATAATTTAAAATAATAATCATCGAATTAATTGAAACTAGTATTCTGTAGTGATAAATTAGTTCAAATTTAACTCGGTTAAAAATAAATGGATTTAAATTAATTAATTAAAGTTTAAGTTTAATTATTAAAAATTAAGGGGCTGTTTGTTTCTGTTTTTTTCTTCCGTTTTTTGTTGCCGTTTTTGTAAAAAGAAAAACAGGTAAGTAAAACGTGTTTGGTTTACTCTG
>JANKOE010000007.1:59540355-59591326 GCA_026284465.1 Erythroxylum citrifolium
TTAAAAGGTTTTTGTTTTCAGTTTTTATATTGCAAATCTCAACCAAATAGGTTTTCGTTTTTTTAGAAAAAAAAATGAAAACTAAAAACAGGAAACAAAAACTAAAAACCACAACAGAAAAATAAAAGTGGAACCAAACGACCCCTAAATTAATGGATTAAATTAAAAATAATTAAAATTAAAATTGAATATTGAAACTTGGAGTTTCATAAAAAAAATGTTGGATTGTTCCCTACCTCCAAGACAAAAAGAGAAAGAAAATCATCATGCGAAAAAATAAATTAAAAAAATCTTTATCACTTGATTTCCGGATTCTAACCTTCAGATTCCTCTTCAAAGGATATGATAAAGACAAATGGGTTTCAACTAATCAGTGCTCGGAAATGTCAATCCCTTGTGTAGGTGAACAATGTTGGCATTTGAAGACCTTTCGCTCAAGTCCTTTATCCACACAGAAATGTTTTTACAGTAATGCTCTTAAAGTCAGTTGATAATGAAATATACATTGTAGCAGCCATTGACTTTCTAACAATTGAGTGCAATAGATACAATATTGCTGACAGATGAAGAACAAGATTGCATATTTTCTAGCCTACACTTTTTTTTTCCCTCTCTGATACTGCTCAATATGATCATATAGAGTCACTGAGATTTGCAACTTCTCATCAGTAGGCATTTAGACCAGCATAATCTCTGGGTCCGTAAAGGAGAAACAAGTCTGCAAAAAAACCCTTTTTTCTTCTGTGATTGTAGCCCATATCCTTGCACAATTGATCATTGTTCCATATATGGGTGTTACTTATACAGGCTCTCCTGGATCCACGTGTGTGTTTTCTCATGAAATTTTCCCACGTTGAGACTGTCTTCTCCATCTCGGTTATGGCAGGAAGTTGAAATTTTCCATCAAGGAAGTGTGCTAACCATTGACACCTGATCTCTATGGCGAACAATGTTGACAGACTTTCTGCATATCCTATTACAGCTAGTTGTGGAATCCGAGGATGAATTACTTGTCTGTAGTAACACAGGAAATATACAGAATCTCAGACATCAAAATTCATCAGGAGTGGAGTTAACTGTGGTAGATCATAGATGACTGACCTGTAAAGAGGAATTATTGAATTGGATAATCCTCCATGTCTAATGGAATCCTGGTAGAACTGGGACTCGAAGATTTCTCTGAGATTTTGATCCCCTCTATATCCAGTGGCGAAAATAACAATGTCTGATAATACTGGCTTGAATTCTCCTTCAACAATCAAACCTTCTTTACAGAATCTGATAGTTTTTGATTTCTTGATGACTATGCTTCCTTCTTCAACTTTCTCATAGAACTTGTCAGGCAGCAGGCATGTCAGACATGCAGAGATGTCTTGGAAAAAGCTGCATTTGGGTATTATTCCATACTTCTTTAGTGGGAATTTCCATCTCAGATAGAACTCAACAAATTTTGAAATCCCCCATTTCTGAAAGAACATACATAGACACAGCAGGTTTGAATTTTCTGAAAAAAATCATGCAGTCTCTGGGAAAGCGAACGGGAACAAGTTCTACAATAGAAAATTACCAGTGGAGCAAGCACGGTGGCCAACAAGTTGAAAAGGAACGTGTCACCAGGCTTATGAATCATTAACTCTGAGAAGCGATTTAAGAACAGAAAACCAACATTAATACCGCAGATCTTCTCACTCGGGATGAACCAATGACTTGTTCTTTGAATGACTGTGCAGGGGTACTCAACTCCTAATCGGAAAGAAACACCAAACAAGCCAGAAAGATTATACCAGGCTTTGGTAGAAAGTGTGTGATGTGAATGGTTAAAAGAACATTGCAAAGATTTTTCTCAATACCATTTGCATTTGCACATTCTGCTGCTATGTCAAGTGCAGATTTTTGTGATCCGATGATTGTAATTCTCCGCTTTCTGATAAATTCTGCAGCACTAAAATCATCCATCTGAGAGTATTCCATTGAATGCATTACCTTGCCATTGAACACTTCTGGGCCATGATTTTGAGGGAACTCCGGGATGTATGGGTGACTATTGTACAGGCCGATACAAAGAATCACGAACTCAACTTGGTAAACCTGACCAGTTGTATCCATCAGCTCAGAAACCTCTCAGCCATAGATGGGATTGGATATGCTAACACAGTCAAGAATTAGTTCAAACCTCAAGCTGAAACTTCAGGTGTTTAGCTGAATTACCTGTACATTGCAATTTTTGACGTCTTGGACTCTTATGTGCCACTTCCCCTTGGAACCAAAAGGTTTACCAGTTCCACCCCAAAAAAGCCATGTTTGCATCTCTTCAGGGGACTCTCCAATATAATCTATCCCAACAACCTTGGAGTTGAACTTTATGCATGGATAGATGCCAAAATGCCGTGCATAGGATTCAAAATATTTAATTATATCACTGTGGCTAGGATGTGCATCTTTTACTCTGTCAGGCCAAGGAAAATCAGAAAATT
Organism: Erythroxylum citrifolium; assembly: GCA_026284465.1. NCBI lineage: Eukaryota > Viridiplantae > Streptophyta > Magnoliopsida > Malpighiales > Erythroxylaceae > Erythroxylum > Erythroxylum citrifolium. Next base: position 59,542,830 of record JANKOE010000007.1, read on the forward strand.
GATATGTTTCCTTGGTATTCTGAAGCTTGGTTGATGCTATGGTGTGATTCCAAATTCCTCCAATGCATTCCTCCGCTTCAAAGATGATTGGATTGAAACCTTTCTTCAGAGTGTTTTTGCAAGCAAGAAGTCCACTCAATCCTGCCCCGATGATTGCCACCCGTTTCTCCATTAAATTACCATGACCAAGCTCCAAAGCCGATCCTGCAGAATGACAATCACATGTATATCAATATGTTCCTCACAATCCTGAGTTTCTTCAGTAGGTGAGTTTCTTTTTAGTTTTTCATTGTTTATACCAAGTTGGTTTGCATTAGGGAAACAGCAGTTCCATTTCTGTTGACTTTCCATAGTTAAAAAAAAGTTAAAAAGAATACCAAATTCTTGATCCAAAAGTGCTAATCAAAATTTCAACTGTTGCCCATCTCTACTGATATATATTATATTTACAACTTGCCTGAAAGTATCACTTTTATCTTCTGAAACAAATTCACAACATTAGCTATGAGCTAGAGCATTTCACTATTTGACAAACTTAAAATTTTTCTACTCTTGTAAACAAATTTATTCATGTATCTGTCAAATTATTTGAACAGAAACTTGTCATGTCTTTTCATTAAGACAATTTGGAATATCTCACTAAATTAAATTTCTGAGGATAACTGTTAAATCCCAGGTGAAGGCTTTCTATTACTTAATAAAAGACTAAACCTGGTCACAACCTGCCAGTTCAGGATTGAGGGGTCTACAGAAAATCTTTGCGTTCCTTTAGGAAACATGTTCATCAAGTTCAGCAGCAATGCCTACTAGTAATGAAGACAACTGGGCACCAATCCCACTTTTAAATACAATTGTTGACTTCTATCTCCTCGAGTTCCTTAACCATGTCTCCCGTTACCTCTTTTTAATTGTCTTTGACCCGTCGCTAAACAATGGTTACGTGGTTAAAATATTGTAGCTTGAGAGCTACAACCATGGGATTTTCGCAGAATTCTAAGGATCCATCTTTGCCGCTTGCTTCGCCGAAGCACATCCTTTGGTCAATGATAGATGGTAGGAGGACAGGGCTCCTTTATATATATATATATATATATATATTTACAATCGTCTTGTTTACCATTTGATGTCTCTTTTGGATCTAGAGCTAGCTACCAGACCATATTCCGCCACATCCACCAATGGTAGTTTGTCCCACATTCTGTCACTTTTTGTTTTTGATTCAGTTTGTATTGCACCTGAGTATTTGTTAGAACAATATACAATTCATTTCTTGAATCTCAATCAACAATTGATGCAGTCTTTTTTTTTAATGTAATTTTTAATTTTTAATTTTATTTTTCTCTTAAATAAAAAGAAAATTTTTTTGGCTTGTTAATATACCATGGTTATATTTTTATTTCTGAAGATAATTATATATTATATAAAATTTAAAGATAAATTATTTTAATTATTAAATTTATTATATCAATAAAATTATTTTATTTTATTAAGATAAATAATTTATAAATTAATAATTATTTTAATATATTGTAATTACTAGATGAAATTTAATTTGAAATTTATATATTTTAAGGTTATCTTAAATTTAATTATATTTAATTTAATTACAAAAATAAATAAATTATTCATAATTTTTATTAATAATCAATATATTAAATAATTAAATAATACATATTTAGTTCATACTAAATCATATTATGAAAAAAACAAAAATAGAAAACTATTTTTTATAGTTTTCATAAATTTTGAAAATCGAATGAAGCCAAAGCCAAAACAAAAACCAAAAACTCAAACAAAATTATTTTCACTAAATTTGAGAATAAAATAAAAAATAAAACATAATCAAAAATGGAAACAAATATTTTGGTAAAAAAAATGCAAAATTTCTTGAACAATTTTTAATTATTCAAGAAACATTTATATCGTATTTTCTATGGTTTTTGTTATAAATTTTTAAATATTTTATATTATTTTTATGATATTAAATTTAAGATGATGTATGGTTAGTTGCCCCAAAAATTAAGTTAAGCTACAGAGTTTGCACATCTTTGTACAGGAGATGTTGGCATCGAACAATTTTCAGCGTCTGTTACAACCCCTTTGACTTTCAAGTGGTGACATAATAAAATGAGAAAATAAAATCTTACACTAAAATTGTATATTAGTATAATCCGTTGCAACTGAAGTTCATGTAATAATCTGTGAATTACGTTCTCAGGATTTTATTACTGGCCACCAGGTAGTGTCTTGCTAGGATCTTACCATCAAAGCAGGCCAAAATGGATAGATGAATCCTGGAAACTAGGCCACAAGAGATAGATAGACTGAGGAAACAGGACAAAACTATACTATTAACCTTACTATATGATTTAACATCATCCCAGATAACGAACTCCTTTTCCATGGCTACTACCATCAAACCGTTATTTCCTCATTTTCCTTCGCTGAAACAAAGCATACCCTCCTCCTGTCCAAGGATTTCCTGCAAACCCATCTCAGATTCGGCGGTCAGTCTCCAGTTTTCAGACTTAACTAGACAACGACGACAAGTTGCTGTCTCAGTTTCTTTCAATCCGTCTGGAAATTTTGACCTCTCTTTAGAGGACTATGAAAATGGTAAATTCCATTCTTTTATCTGATTTATGATCTTCTCTTTGTACTCTCTATTTTTTTACCTAGAGAACAAATTCCCTTTCAATAATTAGAAAAAGAGAGCCTCTAGATGAGGTTGGTAATCCCTAGTACAAGAGGGTTACTGTATCTTTTTTCCTTTCAAAGTCATTGCAGATATGATAGTAGGCTGGTAGCATTCATTAGGCTACCTCATTAGCAGCTTTTGAGGTTTCCATAAGCTTATAGTTTAAGGTTCTGCTTTCTTTTAGTTCCATCAGTAACATGCAATTTGGGAGTATCCAAGAGGAAGCTATTTTTTAAATAGAAAGCGATGAATTATCTTTTGATAGCTGTCGCAAGAGTTCCTATAATAATCAGAAAGGGCACTCAGAAGTGCTCATAAGTTTGTCATTAAGCGAATTGCTGTGTTTGACTATAATTTAAGTCCCTATAAGCAGAAAAATATTTGCAATGATTGCTCTGACCACATTGTTTAATGATCACATGATGAGTATTATATGGAAGCATCCATTATTGTGTGGAGAATGCAAGAAAATTAGTATGCATATGCTCCACGCACTGAACTTTTAATCTACAGAATTGGTTTTACATCTAATTCTGATCTCCCTTTATTGATAGATGAACCAAATGTTACACCTCCAATGCCTCCAACAGAAGGTCGTTACGACATTTTGATCGATAACGACATTATTCGTAGTCTTGACTTATCCCCCTTTAACAGAGTCACAGGGATTACATCACCCTCATTTGGTAAGCTTCATAAGAACAAGTAACTCAACATGGTAGTACTCCCCTAACACAGGTATCTGATGACTTTAATTGTAGCTGAGCCAAAGGAGTTTTTGGAGCGAACAATTGGATTCACCATTAACTACACTAGAGAAGATCCATATGATCCTAGGGAGCTATGTGAATTCCCTGATATAAGACTTTGGTTTGTGAGACTTGATGCAACTTATCCTTGGCTACCTGTCTTGTTGGATTGGCGAGCTGGGGAGCTTGCTCGTTATGCGGCAATGTTAGTTCCTCACCAGGTAACAGAGAATGATTGAAACTGCATAATTTTGGAAGAATGTAATGATGGTCTAAACTTCTGAGTTCTCCTGGCAGATAAACACGAAAATGGGTGTTGTTTTCAATCCTGAGGCATTAGAACTTTTCATCATGAAGAAGGTTTTCATTGTCTACACTTGGTTGAAGAAACATAATATTCCAAAGCCTAAATTGAAGACTTCTGATATGGCTAGGATGCTCGGATTTGGGATAGGAGATGAGCTATTTGATTTGATTGATCAATCATCTCTTCACGATTGAGGAAGCTCAAAAATTGAAGAAAAGCTTAACAAAAATAAATTGACAGAACAGAAAGGGTAATTTTTATACTGTATTATTACCATAGATTATTTCTTGTCATCTTCTTCCTTTTTCTGTTCGCTTTCTTTTGCTTACAGTTTGCTGCGAAGATTTCTCTAGGTTGAATGAAATGGTAAGAGTAATTATACTTAGTCCAATCAATCAAGCATTGCGAACCTTGCTCCTTGTTAACTTGAAGTTGGAACAAAGGAAACAAGAAACAACTGTAAGGTTCTGTTTTCATATGTAAATAGTTGGATTTTGAGTAGGAAGTTTCAAGTGCTAATGTAATGAGCAATGTCGTGAATCTCAAGATCATATCCTATCCTAAAGTACTATACGTTAATTGATTATCAGCAGAGCAGATACGGAATATTTGCAGTACCTTTCCAATGAATACTCACAATTCTTAATACATCACAGAGTCAAACGTTGTATGATTTTTTTATCACCTGGCATAAGAATCAACCCATTTTCTAGCTGTTAGAGTTGCTTTGCCATTAGAGATAGAGAACAAGTATTAACCCGACCATCCGAAGTTTCTTTGGTTTCTACCTTCTAATCTCCAGTTTGTCGTTATCAAGCAAACTTGAGCATACTTTACACACAGGCTAGCTTAACTTTCAAACTAAAACCATTATAAGCAGATTTGCGGAAGAAATTCCCTGAAAGTCATAAACTACAGAGGGTACAAAGCTCCAGAAAAGTTCTAAATATATCAAATTATTGGAACGACAAGCATGAGCAGGAATCTCATGTTGAAAGAGGTGGAATTAGTAAAGAAAATATAAGTGGAAAGGAATAAAAAACCTAATATTTTAAAGTTTTGAGTTGAAGTGTGGTGTCAAAACTTATGAGTATGTTTCCTCACTAAGTCAACGATGAAGATCTCTCATAAAAGTGGGCTCTTCACATCCAACAACTGGTATCAAAACAGGTGGTTTAGCAAGGAACGAGTATGGAGACGGTAGTTGAATTCCGTAATTGCCTCCCCACGAAGAAAAGCAAGAAGACTCCTGATAAGCCCAGACTAGTGAAGTAGAAAGGCTCTTGGTGATGTTATATATTCGAGTTGTTAAAAAAAAGGTAGAAAAAGGTTTTCGTTCAAGAGGAACCCATACTTAATGTTAAAGTTTACACTTAAGGAGGAGTGTGACTAGAAATCTCACATTAGAAAGAGATGGAACTAGTAAATAATATATAAGTGAAAAGGACATACAAACTTAATCCTTAAAATTTTAGGTTGAAGTATGATTCTCTTATTAAGCTCATGATAAAGATCTCCCATAAACGTGGGGCTCTCCAGATGCAACAAAAATAGGTTTTGTGGAACTCATTGATTCAAGGGAGATATGTCTACTTACAAGCAGGTAATCTTCAGCAGAATTTTAATACTTGAGCTCGGACTATAATAAATTCTGAACATATAAATACATGAAGTACGTACAACAAACTTGTGCGCAACATCAGGACAATAATGTTTAAAGTCTCATAGAGCTTGGAGTATTAATTCCAAAGCCAACTAATCTTAGTACAAGATCATTATTCGTTTCAAGAGTACAAGATCATTATTCGTTTCATGATTTGAAGTACTCAAAAGTGTAAAGAAAGGTATATATTCTTCAGGTTCGTAATTCAAATCTTTGTGTTCTATTGAAGCTGTATCGAAATCAATAAAAAGCTAGTTAGCTACCTATGGTAATCAACAGACAGAGATTGCAGGAAACATGCATCAAAAACCATTGAAAGTTTAGAGACTTTGTGTTGAGTGTGAAAGTGGTACAGCTTGCTCCAACTGATCCCCAAAAACATGTGATGTCTCCTTGTCTGTCCATTTTGGTTGCTCACCCTTTGGTAGTTTGTGGATTATTCCAATATTAAAAAATTCATCTTTCCATATACCTACTGAGCAATTTCCCCGTTATCCTCTACGTTTGGTTTAAGACAATGCTTAATTTGATAATAGAAATTGATCCACGTAATCTAAGATTCTAACAAGACATTGCTGATTGATAATTAAAATAGATAAGCTGATTTCGTTTGGAAAAGCAAGATCATGACAGATACTGTAGAGGATAATCTATCCTTGAAAACCCAGATAGAACATTAGGAAATTCCAACTAAATCATCCTTTCCATATGAAGTAGTTCGTGGCAGAATAAAAACTAGGAAAATATCAAGCCCTAGATCTTTGTCTTCCCCATGCACTTAAAAATTGGAAACATGAAAAACATAAATCCTATACACACTTCTTGTCTTATTGTACACCAAAACCACTAAAAGATCAAAGTTCAATGCTTAATTTAAGGATTATGAGTTATTAGAAGACAACAGTACATATCAACAAGTAGGATTATGAGTTATTAGAAGACAACAGTACATAGCAGTAAGTAGATGTTGCTATAGTTAACACATTTATGTAGATCCCTATAGATAATGCATCTTTTTTTAAATATTTAACTCATATTCTAATATATAAAAAGTTTATTACACAATGAACTGCCTTCTCTTATTATGTTAATCGATGAATATGATTTTTAAGTAGGATAATTTTTCTTACAAATTTAAATTTAAATATTGATTTTGCAAATAATGTAGAGAATTGTAGATTTATAAGGACTAACCTTAATGCGGAAGTACTGAATCGATTTGCTGCTTGCTAATCTTCGAATTTCGGTAGGCTACTAGAGTCACCGATTAATCCACGCCTCAAACTCAAATCCTTGATGGTGTGTTTCACGCGAAGAAGAGAAGAGAAATAGTGCTAAGAAAAAAGAGAACAAAATTTTTTTTTGTCTCTGATATCTTTCTTTCCTTAAGAAGATAACTCCCTAAGCCAACTTCTTGTTCCTCCTTTTGTATGAGAACAGAATAAACTGGTGGAAGTTACGTGGCTGTTCATGTAACCGCCAACAATAAATTAATTAAAGCTTAAGAATAAACTTAAACGTGATTTTCCTGTTTTGTTTTTGTGAAAGCCTACTTGTGAAATACATAATTCAACAAAATCAGCTATAATTTTTCCATCAAAGAAAAGGATAAGATTAGATTTATCAATGGTGTCCCGTCTCTTTCAAATTCTGCCATTGCGCAGCCGAGGAGATTTAGACAAAAGACAGTTTGCATTAAATAAGTATGATCATGATCGATCACTCGAAAGGAAACGACATATGATTAAATGCATAAGATTCGATAAATCGTCCAAGTGAAACAGGCAAGAGGATGGTTAAGCATAGCCTCTCTTGGCATGTCAAAACAGTAAGTTCCATCAGATGATGACACACCATTGCTGGATCTATTACTAGGCTGATGGTATGCAATATAAAGCAAGGTCTTGTCAATTACACCCAACAAATTTGGATTACGAAAATCCTGACAATTTCTTTTACATTGATTCGTGATCTTCAGGTGGACCTAAGCAACCAAAGTGCGAAAGTAACCACAAGGCTTAGGCGTTATAAGCCCCAGGCCCCCAGGGCTACAGTCATGACTCGTAGGACCCACTAATCGACTGCTGTAATGAGTCAATGATTAGTCGTTTCCTTAGACAAATGTCTTAAGTTGGCACTTTACACTAGAAAGACAAAAGGAGAACACAAGAAAGTGGAAACAAATCCCTACTTAAACTCGTGTTGGGTAATAACTTGTTTGAGGTCCCTCATCCCACACTTATATTTAAGCAGTCTTTCCTTGAGCTTTCTAAACAATTCAAACTTCATACAGTGAGGGAAGCCAAAGTGTCTAAGCTTACATTCAGCACTTCAACTCAGGAACTCCATAACTCTTTCTAACTCCATTAGATTATCTCCATATGAAGCATTCTTGGGTTGTCTCTCTTCTACTTTTGTCCTTCATGCTTCATGAGGTCCAAGGTCCGAATGCCATTGTCTTCAATGTACTCGTACTTGAGAAATTTGCATTTTTTCATCACTAGGTTCTAACGTTCATGGTTCTTCTTCTTCAGGGATTCGCTTGGAAAAAGGATTCATGCAAGATCCAAAGGATCAGGTGAATATTGAATCTTTTTAATACTCACCTACACTGAGAAACAGTAAAATTGTGAGAAATTTAGTGTTGGTCTTCTTGTAAACTTAACGAGAAAATGATTGTTGTCATTTGCAGGGGGACAAAAAATCTTTGACGGAAAGAAGTGGTGTTCTTAGGGAGGCTATGCTTTGCAACGGAGACTGTACAGGTACCATGAAGAATAAACCAGTTTCTAGAGTTTCCAGGAAATCATCAGGCAACATTCACCATTGGCTTGACGAAGACTACTACGGACCTAGGAACCACAAGCCTAAACACCATTAGTTCATATCTGTTTCCTCTTATTAGGTTAGTTCAAGAAATAGCTCAGTTAGTAGCTAGCTGTTAGGCTTTAGAAGATACAACTCCATGAATTTGTAATGTTTCTCAATGAGCAATTCTGCTTCTGATGGGAATCTCATCTAACTGTCATCTTTTCAAGATACTGATCAGATCATTTAGTGAATACTTGGTAGTTTGAATCGATTTCCAGCATCTACAAGCTAGAAAAACACTAAACAGTGTTATTATCAATTACAGCAATATCCTGAGAAGTTCTTCACTTGTACGTATTGTTGCATGAAGAAATAGAATACTACCAAATTTCCATAGCTAGGACTGAAATCTTTAAGATCCCTACCTTGTCTTTTCTTGTATAGTTTCACAGAATCAAAAGAACGATGGAAATAAAGCAAATTCCAGGACTTTGAGCAGTCCAACAGATGAAGAAAGTGGCTTGGAATATGAATCAGTCACTGTTAATTCTTCGCTGGTGTCGGTGATCAACGATCAGTATGTGGACATTATGGAGATAGCTGAAATATAAACTATTCTCCCGTTAAGAGAAAACCGCCAATAAACTAGTTGTAGCTCCAGCTATGGGGAAGAACTAGAGAGACAAGATAATGCTCGCAATAATGCAACGAAAAGTGAACAGCATTACTGAAATGCTGCAGTTTTTTTAAGATTAGTAAGGATTTGTAAATAGGATATATTGTTGAATCCCGTTTTCGGAGCTCAACCCTTGAACCATAGAACGAGGGTGTAATTTAAAGAAAAGAATTCTTCTTTTCTATACACGTGAAGAATCGCCAACAATTCCTTATTTTACAGTTCTAACTTTTAAGAAAAGTTCAGGCCTGACAAATAACTTTTATAGTATGAGTTTGATTGGTTAAATCACAAGCAAATGAAAATATTGATGTTTTTGCATTAAATCTAATTTATTGATTATTGTATGTATCCAATAAATAAAGAAAAAAGTAAATATGTATTGTCTTTAATAATACCCATTACTCCAACATTTATTAATGATAAATAAATGTTTTTGAAGCTTATATAAAATATTTCAGAGATGAATTCAGTGTTGCAGAAGTTAAGAAATAAAAAGCTTGATGTCTTATATGGTTTTAGAATAAAATTTAGTATAATAAAAAATCATTAATCATATTAAGGGATACCATGACATTGGTATTATTATAAAATTAAATGATAATTTTTAAAATATTAAAATTAAAAAAAATTAGTGTAATTATCTTTATAATTTATTCTAAAAAATGATATATAATGAAATAATAGAGAGAAAATTAAAAAATATAGTATTTTATAGTGTTTAAAATAAAAAGTTCTTTAATTTTTTTAACAATAATTATTGAATAATTGATTGTTTTGCATTTTAGAAAGACAATGTAATAGAAAAATTAATAATTTGAATAAAATTAAAATTAAAATCATACCACATAATCCTTCATTTTATTTCCTCGTATTAAAAAAAAGGATATCAGAAGAAAAATTTAAAAATAGAAAAATAAATAACTAAAAGTTCGGTAGCCCAATAAGTTTGGCCCATAAAATGACCCAACACGCTTACGACTGCTAGAGAACAGAAGCTGGTACTCTCTCGGAGTCTCGTGTTCTCTTCTAAGAACCTCTCCGAAAACCCTCCCACCTTCTTTGTCTCAGTGACCTACTTTTGAATTCTTCTTGTTGCTGTTGCTCACGAGTTGACAGGTTTGTTCATTTTTACTCTTTTTATTTTGAGTTCTTGTTGGCTTATGTTTTCAGTTAGCTTCCTTTCTCATGGAGTCGTTTGTGTTTTGAGTGACGGCCAGAAGCTGGAAATTTAGTAAGGGAAGAAGATTTTAGGATTAGCTAGATACGTTTGGAGACCCATTTGGCTTTGTTATTCGTCCATGTCGGGAAAATGAAGAAATGGACTGGAAAAGTGATTGATTTGTTTGTTGATAAAAATTGTGCCTTTTTTCCGTGTTCTTTAAAAGTAGAAATGGAAAAAATTTTGGGGGTTGTTTTGGTAATTAAATCTTGATTTTCTAGCAACTTTGTTGAATTAGTCCCTGTGAAGCGTAAAATACTGATTGTGATTGGTTGCATAATATGGCAGAGACAAAAACATGGATGATAATCTTTATGATGAGTTTGGGAACTACATTGGTCCTGAGATTGAGTCCGACCAAGAGAGTGATGCAGAGGAGGAAGAAGATGAGGACCTGCCTGACAAGCCCCATGAGGAGGAGGCTGTGGCTGATGATGAGGGCACAATGCATGCTTCTAATGGGTGGATAACTGCTTCAAACGATGTTGAAATGGACAGTCAAATTGTCCTCGCTGAGGACAAGAAGTACTATCCAACTGCAGAAGAGGTTTATGGTGAAGATGTTGAGGCATTGGTCATGGATGAGGATGAGCAGCCCCTTGAACAGCCGATAATTAAACCTGTTAGGAACCTCAAATTTGAGGTTGGGGTTAAGGATTCCTCAACCTATGTTTCCACCCAGTTTCTTGTCGGCCTGATGTCCAATCCCTCTTTGGTTCGCAATGTAGCCCTTGTTGGACACGTGCACCATGGGAAGACACTTTTCATGGATATGCTGGTTGAGCAAACACATCATATGCCTACATTTGATGCAAACAGTGAGAAGCATATGAGGTACACGGATACAAGGATTGATGAGCAAGAAAGAAGAATATCTATCAAGGCAGTTCCAATGTCACTTGTTCTTGAAGATAGCAATTCAAAATCATACCTGTGTAATATCATGGATACCCCTGGTCATGTCAACTTCTCTGATGAAATGACGGCTGCTCTCAGGCTTTCTGATGGTGCAGTCTTGATTGTAGATGCTGCTGAAGGAGTGATGGTGAGTGGCACTATCTGGGCGAAAAATTTCAAACACAATGATATACTCTCTGAAATTACTGTCTTTTTCATCAAGCTTGTTTTAGTTTATTAATTGCACTATAATTTTTAGATGTATATTTCTAACTATCATTTTGACATATTAATTTAAGATTTTTATATGGATCCATTTGTTTATCAATCACATATGGAACATAATTAGCTGTTTGATTTGACCATTTTAGTTTTCTTCCATTTGCAGGTTAACACGGAAAGGGCTATACGTCATGCAATTCAGGAGCACCTGCCTATCGTAGTTGTGATCAATAAGGTAATGACCAACTTTCCATTCAGTTCTCATGAAACTTTTAATCAAAATTTTACGTTCTTTTACCATTTTATGACTTGCTAGTCTTTTTATTTTTGTTGCCAAGGTTGACAGGCTGATAACAGAACTTAAGTTGCCTCCAAAAGATGCTTATTATAAGCTAAGGCATACAATAGAGATCATAAACAACCATATATCTGCTGTGTCTTCAACTGCAGGAAATGTCCAAATTATAGATCCGACTGCTGGAAATGTTTGTTTTGCCAGTGCTACTGCTGGATGGTCCTTCACTTTACATTCTTTTGCTAAAATATATCTCAAACTCCATGGTATCCCATTTGATGCTGATAAGTTTGCATCTCGCCTTTGGGGGGATATGTATTATCATCCAGATGCTCGGGTATTTAAGAAGAAACCCCCATCAAGTGGAGGTGAGAGATCATTTGTGCAATTTGTGCTAGAACCCCTCTATAAGATATATAGCCAAGTGATTGGAGAACATAAAAAGAGTGTTGAGGCTACTCTTGCCGAGCTAGGTGTCACTCTTCCTAATGCAGCTTACAAATTAAATGTGAGGCCGTTGTTAAGGCTGGCTTGTAGCCAAGTTTTTGGTTTAGCCTCAGGCTTTACTGATATGCTGGTAAAGCATATACCTTCAGCCAAGGATGCTGCTGCTAGAAAGGTTGATCATATTTATACCGGGCCAAGAGACTCTATGATCTACAAGGCCATGGTAGAGTGTGACCCTTCTGGTCCCTTAATGGTTAATGTGACCAAATTGTATCCCAAATCAGATTGTAGTGCCTTTGATGCTTTTGGCAGAGTCTACAGTGGCCAAATTCTGACAGGGCAGTCTGTGAAAGTTTTGGGGGAGGGCTATTCCCCTGAAGATGAGGAGGACATGACAGTTAAAGAAGTCACCAAACTGTGGGTGTATCAAGCTCGGTATAGATTACCCATAAGCATGGCACCTCCTGGTTCTTGGGTTCTCATTGAGGGTGTGGATGCTTCTATTATGAAAACTGCAACCCTGTGTAATGTAAATTACAACTATGAAGATGTATACATTTTCCGGCCTCTGCAGTTCAACACTCTGCCAGTTGTCAAAACTGCCACTGAGCCTCTGAACCCCAGTGAGCTGCCAAAAATGGTGGAGGGTCTTAGGAAGATAAGCAAAAGCTATCCTTTGGCTATAACTAAAGTTGAGGAGTCTGGAGAGCACACTATTCTTGGTACTGGGGAGTTATATTTGGATTCCATCATGAAGGACCTTAGAGAGCTCTACTCTGAGGTGGAAGTTAAGGTATGTTTTAGCAAGCTTTGCTTTTTCTCTCTAGTTAATGGAGCATGCATTGTCAAAGGCGTTAATTGCTTTTGATCTGTAACATGAACTATAGGTGGCAGATCCTGTTGTCTCATTCTGTGAGACAGTGGTGGAATCTTCATCCATGAAATGCTTTGCTGAAACACCAAACAAGAAGAATAAAATAACCATGGTTTGGAAATCACTTTTTGATCCTTCTCTTTTTATTGAATCTCTCTTTTGTCATTATTAAAAGCTTTCTTGTTTCTAGATTGCGGAGCCATTGGAGAAAGGGCTTGCAGAAGACATAGAGAATGGTGTTGTAAGCATAGACTGGAACCGCAAAGCTCTTGGTGACTTCTTCAAAACAAAATATGACTGGGATTTGCTTGCGGCACGATCAATATGGGCATTTGGCCCTGATAAGCAGGTAGTATTAGTATCCTACTCAATTTTGAAAGATGATTTGTGATTATCATCCTTGGCCATTTTATACAATTCAGTTTCTTTCCCATGGATAAAATGTGAGGTTTCACTCTTATTCTAGATGAAATTCTTTGCCTTGTAGCTGATATTTCACATATTCAGGGACCAAATATTTTGTTAGATGACACTCTTCCTACTGAAGTTGACAAAGGGCTTCTAGGTGCTGTCAAAGATTCTATTGTACAAGGGTAAATGGCAATTAATTTTTTTGTTCTTTCGCTGCTTCCTACTAATCTCTAGAGCAAGATTTTTAGTCTGCAAATTAGAATATAACTGTTTTTTGAACAGTTTCCAGTGGGGTGCACGAGAAGGGCCACTTTGTGATGAGCCAATCAGAAATGTGAAATTCAAGATAGTGGATGCAAGGATTGCACCGGAACCTCTGCACCGGGGATCTGGTCAGATTATTCCCACAGCTAGGCGTGTGGCCTATTCAGCTTTTCTTATGGCAACCCCACGGCTCATGGAACCTGTATATTATGTCGAGGTATATTCTTCTTCTAGTTTATGACTTACCATATGTAATGGGCTAGGATGTGAAACTGTTCACTTGCTGGTACCTTGAGAACAATCACAGGGATGATGTGATGAAATTGGACTCAAAGCATTAAACAGTGAACTTCAAATATTTGATTGCTGTTTTAATATCACGTTAGTGCTTGCAACTAATTCAACCTAACATACATATTCTGCTCTGACTTTGGTGCTAAATTATGCTGCTCTATTCAGATACAAACACCAATCGACTGTCTCTCTGCAATCTATACTGTGTTATCTCGTAGACGTGGACATGTTACAGCTGATGTTCCTCAGCCTGGTACTCCAGCTTACATTGTTAAGGTATGTTGGCTCCTTTTTACATATTTATCCAAAAGCTAACAGTTGATTCAGCCCAGTTTGCGGAATATTTTGCAAATTTTTTTGACCAATCCCACCTCCTCCCTCCCTCCCCAAGAGAGGAGGGGGCTGAGGTGAGGGTGGCATTGAGAAATACAGTTCAAATCTTATATATTTGGCATTTTAGTGAAAAAGTACCAAGTCCTTGAAGACAACAAAGTTCTTTTCATGTAGAGTTTTGTCAGTTCAGCTTAATGTTTCAATTCCATTCTTGCTGTGACCCAGTGCACATGCTTGATTTTTATGTCTAAACTAATTATTTTGACATTGGGATTCCAGGCATTTTTACCTGTCATAGAGTCATTTGGTTTCGAGACAGACTTGCGGTACCATACACAGGGGCAAGCATTTTGCCTCTCTGTTTTTGATCACTGGGCTATAGTCCCTGGAGACCCCCTTGATAAGAGCATAGTTTTGCGGCCACTTGAGCCAGCACCAATCCAGCACCTGGCTCGTGAGTTTATGGTGAAGACAAGGCGTCGCAAGGTATTATCACTCTGTTCTTTTCCTCAGTTCTTTTGAGAACCCTGAATGAAAATGCCCTTCCATTTGGATATAAAGCACGAAAATCTTTGGTTTCAGTTAAACTCAAAATTTTCTGTGCGCTGTTTGTCTCACTTGTTCTCCCATTATTTTGATGTCAGGGAATGAGTGAGGATGTGAGTATCAACAAGTTCTTTGATGAGGCTATGATGGTTGAGCTGGCTCAGCAAGCTGCCGATATTCATCAACAGATGATGTGAGTTATATGTAATTACATTCTGCGTGGCTCAAGGATGTTGTTTGTTTTGGCCAACGTCATATTTTCTCCGGCAGAATGGACTCGGATATGAAACAGGAAGATGTTAATCCAGCCATTGAACTGATAATGTACCATAGACCAACAACAACCCCTGAAATTCCTGTCTCCAAATGCCATCAGCCATACATAGAATTTTGTAGTTTGCTGTATTACGTTTATCATACTTTCTGAAGTGGTCAAGTGAAGATTTTGGATGTTATTGTTCTTTTATAGTACATCCCAATCCAATGCATTTATGTTTTCTACACCCTCTTCGGCCCCTTAGGTCGATTTCTTGGGCCTTTTTGCTACTTGTATTTCTTTGCTCTACGAGTTCCAACTCCTGAGAATGCTTTACCCTCTAACTTTAATGGGTACACTCTGACATCGACAGAAAAAGAGTTAAAAGCTTTTCAAGGGCATTGCTAATCCCACAAAGAAATGATAGGGGAGCCGACCTAGTTCCTGTTTTCTTGGAACCTCGTCTATTTTCTCACGTAAGCTTGGTCATGGAGAGAGCAGCAATCCATAGAGAAAGACACTACAGGCCGAATCAAGGTTCAAGTGGTGAAATTTCCAGCCACGACGACGGGGGCAAAAAGTTCTATTTGGAATAATTTATTTAATAACATAATTTATAATTTTTTAAATATATATTTAACGGTTTGTTTACTGATAATTAAAGAATAATGGTTACGACTTACGAATTTGAGGAATATTAAAGGGAGAAGGATATATTTGATATTAGGAAAAAAAGAAAAGAAAAGAAAAGAAAACGAGTATCATGGTTTAGAAGTTTGGAGGACTACTGCGGTCTACGAAGTCAAACCGAGAAATATATGGGAAT
This sequence comes from Erythroxylum citrifolium, assembly GCA_026284465.1. NCBI lineage: Eukaryota > Viridiplantae > Streptophyta > Magnoliopsida > Malpighiales > Erythroxylaceae > Erythroxylum > Erythroxylum citrifolium. Next base: position 59,558,621 of record JANKOE010000007.1, read on the forward strand.
CCTTTCTTGTGATTGAAGGTTAATCGCTCATGAAAGAACAGTAAGATTTGGTGTGAAGATCTAACTGCTATCTTTCCGGAGACATTGCTCCTGAAAAATCTGTTCTTTCTCAATTTTATTCTTCTTAGTTTACCCTTAATATCGGAATTCATTTTCTCTTCTTTGTATGTGTCAGTGTTTTCTCTTTAGTAGCTTATTATTCTTAAAAAGATATATTTTTTTTTGCTCTTTTTAATCTCGAAACCCTAACCCTGGATCCAGCGTCTCCTTAGAGTTTTGTTATAATTCTGTTCCAAGATTGATGCTTTAGTGTATTGCAGAACGCTACAGGTATAAGTGTTGTCAATTATTAATCACAATGTATTCTACGAGTTCAAGCTTAGCTCCTGGAATTAACCTCTTTCAATCCCTTAAACCTCCACACAAAACCCTAACTTTCCATCGGATTTTAGTTTTGACCGTCACCTTTCTGGCTTATGCCTCGTTTCACGCATCCAGGAAGCCTCCTAGCATTGTGAAGAGCGTGCTTGGACCTACAATTCAGTTGAATTCATCTACTGTTCAATACAATTTGAGGTCCAATGTTTCTGGGTGGGCACCGTTCAATGGACCAGAGGGTAACCACAGACTTGGGGAGCTGGATCTTGCATTTCTATCGTCGTATTCGATAGGTATGTATCTTGCAGGGCATGTTGGTGATAGGATGGACTTGAGGTTGTTTCTGGTTTTTGGAATGGTTGGTAGTGGTCTTCTTACCATTGTTTTTGGGCTAGGTTATTGGTTTGGTGTACATTGGTTAGTGTATTTTTTGGGTGTGCAGATATTGTGTGGTGTTTTTCAATCTATAGGTTGGCCTTGTGTGGTGGCAGTGGTTGGAAATTGGTTTGGTAAAGCCAAAAGAGGATTTATTATGGGAGTTTGGAGTTCACATACATCAGTTGGGAATATCATTGGATCTGTTATGGCTTCTGCAGTTTTGGACTTTGGATGGGGCTGGTCATTTCTGGTGCCAGGGTTTTTGGTGATTCTGGTGGGAATTTTGGTGTTTCTATTTCTTGTTGTTAGTCCTGAACATATCGGGTTTGAGCTACCAGGAAAGGAAATTGAGATGGATGTGGAGAGTGTGATCGTGGAGAACTCCGAAAAAGTTGAATCAGAGGAAGCAGGTCTTCTTGCAACAGACGAAATTGATAATTTGACAGCCATTGGATTTTTGGAAGCTTGGAGATTACCAGGGGTGGCACCATTTGCTTTCTGCCTCTTCTTTTCTAAGCTAGTAGCTTACACTTTCCTATATTGGCTGCCGTTCTACGTAAGGCACACAGGTATCCTCTTCTATTTGCTTATGCTTCACTAACTAGAGATTTGTTTTATAGCTATGAGCACTTGGTTAGTATTGAAGTTTCTTAAGGTGAAGAAATTATTACTTGATTATTGATGGCATTGCTATTTCCTCTTTTGCAAACTGGAAAATCATTGTGGATCTAATTTTTCAGGTCAGTAGCTTGTGCTTGTTTTGATTGAACATGTGCTATTTTCCATGTTATTATCTTGTGCTCTTTTAGATTGGAACAATTATTTTCTTACCTAAATCACTTCTGTGCATAATTACTGTGGGGTGTTCATGACAATGTTTTCTGGATTATAGCTGTGGCGGGGGTTCATTTGTCGCATAAAGCTGCTGGAATTCTTTCAACCCTATTTGATATTGGGGGAGTCTTTGGTGGAATTTTGGCAGGCTTCATATCTGATATGATTGAAGCTCGTGCAGTAACTTCTATTTCCTTCTTGTTACTCTCAATTCCAGCCATCGTCTTGTACCGCATCTATGGAAGCCTATCCATGGTCTCCAACATTACTTTGATGTTTATATCCGGATTGCTGGTGAATGGTCCTTACTCACTGATAACTACAGCTGTTGCTACTGATCTCGGTACCCAGGATTTGATTAAAGGAAATTCTCGTGCCTTAGCTACTGTGAGTGCAATAATAGATGGTACAGGTTCTGTTGGGGCAGCTCTAGGTCCACTTTTGGCTGGGTATATCTCTACGAGAGGATGGAACAGTGTGTTCTTTATGCTTATTGTCTCTATTTTGCTGGCAAGCCTGTTCTTGATCCGAGTTGCAAAATCTGAGATTAAGAGGAAACCGAGCGATCGAACTTGTTTTTGAACAGTACTGATGCACATTGATGGAGTTTTTACTTTTCAGGAGGCATCTCTAATATAATAGTTTTTGTACCTCATAACAGCAATTGTCCACAGTAAAAGCACGTTGATTTAGACTTTTAGTGACTAATTATACACGTACTTGTATACTGTACCACATTTTTTAGTGATTACTTGTATTCCCATTGAATGTACATGTTCAAATACATCAAAAGATGAAATCTTTAGATCCTGGTCCATTCTCGAACTTAAGGTAGATAAAAGTTTATGCTTTTGACCTCAGTTTGCTTTCTTCAAAAGGGACATTTTGTGGTGGTGTTGTGCCCCCTTTTTGTTGCGAGTATGTTAAAAAAAAACTAGATAGTGCCAATTCTGATGGCATAAAAGATGCAACTTCCCCTTTTATCTCTAGTTAATATTTTCACATCTGAAGCCTCTTAAGAAAAAGGAGGTGGTTTTCAACAGCTTCACCTCACTTGTGCCTATCCTGCAGTTACCAGTTCTCGTTAAGGACCATTTCTGCTAAATTGGGTTTGATGTTGCCAGGCGCGGAGCTAACATGAGATCTACCAAGCCAAGATAAGATGTGAGGTGATGGACAATGAAAGAAAGACCGGCTCAAATTGCATCTAATGATTTAATCATTCAGCTTTTTATCTTCTTTTCTACGTACTTGAAAACTTGATGAGTTTACAACAATAAGATTCAAGAAAATCACAGTTCTTCTGTTTCCTGATGAATGTATGTACACAAAATGATGAGAAAGACCCGGAGAGGCTATATATATTATTGAATGGCCGTTTCTATAGCAATCAAGACAGAGTGAAGAACAAACTCAAAATTATTCTTGCAGCAGACATTTCAAATTCTGAAGTCCTTCAGCAGATATGCAGCGCCTGACTCTATCCCTCTGCACTACAAGTTGTGGAGGGGGCTCCAAGTGAAAGCATACCATAACAACTGTTAAGTTGTCAGTTGCACCTCGGTTTATTGCTTCTTCCACCATTTGTATGCAGCACAATTTAACATCATTGTGCTCTTGAAGTCTCCTCCGAACAAAATCTACTGCATTTTGACTTGAAAACACATCCCATATTCCGTCACTGCCGATAATTAAAAACTCATCTTCTTGGGTAAGTGTGATCAGCTTGAGCTCTGGTTCAGCACTCAAAGGGCCACTCTTTCCACCCTTTTCCTTCATTCCTTCCAAGTGCCAATCACCTAGTGCACGAGTAACGCCTAACCGACCATTTAAGTAGCCATCAACAACGTATCCACCCAATGACTCTACTCTCAACTTTTCTTTATGGCAGCAAGGCCTATGATCTTTCGACATTTCTATACAGATACCATGCCGGGACAGTACTGCCCGACAGTCACCAGCATTTGCCACAAGTAAAGACCTGTTGAAGACAATACTTCTCATTTATATAGTTCGCAACCCATTCTAAGGCAAAATCACACGTTACACCTCAACAAGTTAATAGTTCATGGATCATTTTACAAATATGGGCAAACTCAAGCGATGCATTGAAGAGGCTTACCTTCCAAATATCATGGCAGTCAGAGCTGTGGTGCCAGATGGCACAGCATAATCAAGTGAGCATGACTTTTCATAAGCAGCATCAGTCTCAACAAATGACCTAGTGACAACTTTTTCAAGTTCTATAGGGAAATCAGCATCCTCAACAATGACTCTTGGTAAATGATCGCGGACAAAATGTGCTGCACCTTTTCCTTCATGACCGTCAAATACCTGTTATTCCAAGAGATTACTATGTTAGATTGTCAAAATTTTATGAATATCCTCACTTTATTGATTGTTTAAGCCAATTAAACTTTCTTCTCCATATCTAGTTGAAACACAAATGAAAAAGTGTTAGTGTTCTTGGAGGAGGAAAACAGCATAGGTGATATTAGTAGCTAAGCTAGCAAATCAACATGTAGGCTAAACAACTTACACCATAGAAAGAAACTGCTTTTCCACTTAGCAAATTGCGGCCAAACTTCTTGGCCAAATCGTTGATGCAAATGTGTGTGTCCTCCATGTGAGGCCGTCCACCAATATCAGACCACTCTCCGGAACGAAGAGAAGGGATGAAATCTGTTACTTGACTCATCCTCCTGTCATTGGCTGCTCTGTCCTCACAAATGCTTTCCAGCTGAATGTACCATGAAGATATCAAATGTAAATGACATAAACATAAGGACAAAAAGGAGTTGAAGAAAATCATCTAATCATCAAAAGTTTTACCCATGTCTGACAAGAAAACCCCAATTAGAAACCCTTCTGTTCATTTTAATGATTTGGCACAAGTTCTGCCACAAGGTTACTGTAAGAGGACTGTAACTGACAGTTCCTATTCAGAAGCATCCAATTTTTATAAGTTGTAGTAATAAAGTGATAAGAAGGACAAACAACCAATTTGTATCTTAGTTCCTAGGATAAGATCGAAAGCTAGAACTTAAGTTCACAACAAGAACTCTGGAGCACTGAAATACTGTTTTCTCGTTAGGCTGCAGCCAGAGACGAGGATGGATAAAAACTCTTGCTTTCAAGACCTAAGGGTGACCTTAGTTTCACTAACCTACTAACTCCAGGGCTCAAAAAATGGAGAGTTGTCTGTACTCTGTATTTCAAGAGCTCCATACTTGCTTTATTCTCAGTATCATTAAAGTGATGAGGAAGGAGAGTTGTATAAGGTCAACAGTCCATTTTCAAATTATCGCTTCCTTTCAGGTTGTTTCTTTTTCTAGGCGAGTAAAGGAATAGGGTAGCTAATTCTAGTTTCTCCTGCATCAAACTCCGTACAACAAAGGCTTGTTTTATTTGCTGATGCCAAAATCTGCAGATTAAAACAAAGAAGATCGAAGAAGGAAACCTCTATCTCTCTCAATCTCAACTAAGAAAATGTTTTCCATCGTCCGGAGCTTAACCGGAAAAACAGGAAAAGGAGACAAAATTGATCCAATCCCAAATAGGAGCAAGACCGACAGGTAAACGACCAGAAGTGTCACACAAGTGGACCAACCAATCAAAGGGCCAAAACATGGCAACAGTTAGAAAGAATATTTCCACACCCAATAGTAGAACATCAAGAAACTGACATCCACAATCCAATCATTGACCGAACTACCTAGAAGGAGAACAATTCACAAAACAACAGAAAGATAACAGGGGCTCAACAACATGGCAAGGACAGGAGATGAAGAAAACAGCTCGATTCTTACAGGAAACGACTTGCCAACACTGAAGCCATCACTAGAACTGATCAAGCAAGCGTCTTTTTCCAAATTCTCCATCTGGGTATGAAAGGACTCGCAATGCAAAGGCCAAGCTTGCTTCTTGCTGCTATTACTATCTTTCTTAGTGTTATCAAGACTCTCCATTTCATCGCTGTCCTGCTCTGCATCTTTAACATACATGATAACAAAGTATTCGGTGATTGAAAGAAACGTACTTTTTAGTCTCTTTAGCAACTTGGTGATGCTGCGTGAAGGTATCCAAAGTAAAAGAAGTGAAAAATAGAGGAAGAGAAAAATCAGAGGCAGAATCGAAGAAAAAGATGGCATTGGAGAGAAGATTCTGTGGAATATGTTTAGAGGGTCTACGTTTATAGTAAGCAAAAGCTAGAAGTGATGGAGAGGAAAAGAGAATATTAGGAGGCGTTAAATTCCAGATTTTTCTGTCCAAGCGTGGCTGAAAATCAGTCAGAGCTTGTGTTTCATTTATGTTCGGTTATTTTATTCATGTGATCTCTTTTTCCTTTTTAGTCACTAGTTAGCCACTTGATCTTATTCTTACGTTTCATTGTCTTGTCGGTTCATTTACCAAATTATGCCATTTCCATTACTATTTGTGTTCTATTGAAAAAGAGTAAACAAAATTTTAATTACTAAATGGCTAATCCATTCACTTATTTAAATAATTACGTAAAAATAAGAGTTTTGAAAATAATTATTTATCTACAAATTATTTCAATTAAAATTATAACATTTTATTCGATAATATCTATTTTTGGGACGTCATATATGCAATAAAAGTTAAATAACTTCATGAAAAGTTAATAGAAAATATATTCCTAAAATTTTTAATGCCACAAAACAGTTTTAAGTAATGTAAAACAATAATAATATTTTTAAAATTAAGCGAAAACATGACATTTATATCTTATCTCTAAGCAATTTATTAGATTTATTGATTTAACCATATTAGCAGCCTTTAGAAAGGGAAATGAAATCACCTGTTTCATAATTGTTGTTCCAATGCTGTTCCGGGGATTTACCACAAAACACCATATTTATGGTGATCTCTAGATAGTCCCCCCCCTTTAAGTTGCCACATTTTGGGTGAAAGAAAGTGACAAATTTAATGATGAACACATGAAAGTTCGTAATTTGTACTGAAGTTTTAGTGCATTAGCCAGACATTTTTTCATCATTGTTCAGTGTATGAAATTCAGAAGACTTATTGGTTCCAAAAAGGAGTCAAGTTTGTTAATAATTGCATCCAATACCCAAAAATGTTTGGTCAAAATTTGTCAGCTTGCAATAGATCAATAGGGCTGTCTTTGCCAGGAATGTAAGTTGTCTTTTGTTAGTGACATGTTACGTCATTTAGGTGTTGGCTTTCTTTATAGTACAAATAATTGATAACTAATGACCCAACAAGACCTGAAAATGAAGTCCTGGCAACTGATTGGCCAGCGTGAATGAATCAGATAACATTTTGCAAAAATTCGATGATGTGAGAAAATTTTGACTTTTAGATTTTTGTATTACCTTTCCAAAAGGGAAATGGGTCACCAACATATCTTTCTAAAAACATCATCTCCCTCACAATCACAGGCTCTTAGCAATCAACATTAGTGTAAAGTAAGGTTCTTTGCTTTTTCTGAGCTTACTACCTTTTGAATCCTATTAGCTTTTTTTAGTCTCCTAAATCCTTTAGTGCAGAGGACTACATATAACAAGAAGATGGCTATTTCCCCATCTATTGAAGACACAAATAATCTTTATCGTCAACTAAAACTATAAATAAGCACTTTTAAGAGCAAGCCAACAGATAAACCGGTTCATTAATGATAGGCCTCTTTTCTTGAGTGGCCCTCATAAGTGAAAGCTCTCTTTACTCGTCTTGGTGGATGATGATGGAGTAATGGAACCCATTAAAAACTTTGTGATGTTTGCATCATGACATAAGATTTGGCCATAATTATGGCCTATTCTGTGAAAAAGTACAAAAGAGTTTCATCGTAATCTAAACCAGTTAAGCAAAGATATTCTCCATATACTCACCCAATAAACATTACAATCTTGGTAATTGTGGACAAGGATAACAACCTAAAAACCCAATTTGAGTTGAGAAAAATAAAAAGATTCAAATCCAAACTTTTTTTTATCATTACCAAGTACAGACAAGCAAGATAGAGATGGTCTGTGTAATTAATCCATATTACCAAAACTTTCTCATTTGGAATACAATCCATTTAATATTTAACAAGTTCATGACTTCTTGCACGAGGGTCCCTATATATCTTTTTGTAAAATTTTAGTTGGAATACCAAACTCTTGCCTTCGATCACATGAAACTAAGACGGTAGGAGGAACCAGCGACCGACTACTGACTCCTATTCATTTCCAACCGCCAGTCCGCACGAGTTTCTTTTCACTTTGCTGATCACTAATGAGATTGCAGGACAAAATAAAAACACGTGTTTTTCCATAAAGCATACACAAATATCAAGGAAAAAAGACAGCTTACCAAAGGAATATACTGACTTGGTTAAACACACGATTTTTAAACAAAAGTTCTCATATAAGCTGTGGATGAAACCTTCACTTGCTTAAGCAAGTTCAACCCATATTGCATTAGCAAGAAGTGAAGAACCAAGCAAATTTTAAACTTCCAAAACCCGACAGTGCTTGACAGGGTTAAACCATTTCAACATCTAATTAATAATTTGAGCAAAAAGAAATTTAAGCATTTGAGAAATCCATTTTGTCAAACTAAATGCTGATCAAAATTTCAAGATTTACTGTCTCTGTAAGCAGGTTTAACTAGTCTCTCATTATGGATTGATTGAAAGCCTAACATAAAACTCAATGTCAAGCCTCACATCCCAGTAAATGCCTTCTTTCCACCACCAGATGATCCCGCAGGGATCACTTTCAGCACATTGAACCGCACTGTCTTAGACAATGGCCTGCGATTGTGACAAGAAATATAATAGAAAAAGGTTCAGAAGCTTAACTCTGTTTAACAGATATGATCCATAAGATTTGAGTTACAATTTAACCTGCATTGCCCGATAATAACATGATCTCCTTCCTTCACACGGAAGCAGGGGGACATGTGTGCAGCAATATTTGAATGCCTTTTCTCATACCTGAATCATGCAAGACAGTAAACCATTAGGAACTTTTTCAATAGTGACAGGCACTTGGGTGTAATGAAAAACATAGATTAAAACTGAACATAGCATATACCGTTGGTATTTCTTCACATAGTGAAGGTAATTTCTCCGAACAATGATGGTCCTCATCATCTTTGCACTATGGCAAGTTCCGGCTAAGATACGGCCTCTGATAGAAACATTACCCGTGAAGGGGCACTTCTTATCAATGTAGGTTCCTGTACAGAAACATAAGTTCAGCAATTGAATCGTAAAGTAGATATCACCTAACACGTATGCATGTTACAAGTAATTAGCCATCATTTTCGAAGCTTGAAGAAAAAAAGCAAAGGAAACATATTGTACAGCCAATTACTGCCCTCGCAAATATCATGTTCAATACTGTATTGTCATCCCTACCTATTCCTTATCTCTGGGCAGTAACAATGAACTCCCTAATACAGAAAATACAATTAATCTAACAAAGGAGTTCTCTTTCGAAGCTTCAACTCTCTGACCTAATACAGTATGATCAGTTGTGTTTATTCTCAGTAGTCCTACGCATTTCCTAGAGTGCCCAACTTCAAAGTAATGTATCAGGGATCTGAAAGTAAACACTGTCACTTCTAAGCTGTACTTCATAACTTATTCCATATCTCATAACCATCCGAAGCATCCTTGGTATAAAAACCATGAACTGGTGGGTTTTCAGGCGTGAAGAGGGGGGGCAGAAGAATAACAATATAACCAAACTACTTGTGCGCCATCTATCATAGTAGGTTAAATAGTGAGAAACAAATCTTAAACTCAAACTCCATTCTGATAAAAAAAGCAGATATTCTAACAAACGAAAACGTAGATAATTCACAACTTGAGAAAAGATCGATATGAAATACCCTCAATGGCTTCTCTGGGAGTCTTGAAACCCAACCCAATGCTCTTCCAGTATCGATTTCCACCCTTTCCAGGTCTCTTCCCCTTCCCTGACTTCTTCGAGCTGCAAAAGCCATCAAGTAAAACAACCACAATTCAATGCACAAAAACTTCGTCATCAAGTAACACAAAATTAATCAAAACACAGCAGAAAGACTCGATCTTTCTCTTCATTTTTACCAAAGAAACACTTTTGGCTGCTTCAGAAACGCCTTCTCAGTCTGTACCAAACCAAAAAAATAAAAGACACAAACTTTTAACTTCCAAAACTAAGATATTCCAACTATAAAGTAATATACACGACAACATATGTAAAAACCTGCTCCGCCATGTTGTATCGATAGCGTTCTTTCTCACCAGAGAGCGGTGAGTGGAGATGGAAGACTTGTGCGCTAGTCTTAAACCCTAATTCTTACAACCAAACTAAACTTATAAATGGACCAAATGGGCTGTTTTAAGAATAACCAGAAAAGGGCTTTCTTAGAAAAGTCAATGAAATAGGCTTGAACTTTTACCCAGATTTTAAGCAATTCGTTCTAAGCCTGCAAGGTTGGTTTTTCTTTTAATCCTTACTTTGGTAGTTTACATGTTATGTAATTTTTACCAACTTTAGATATTAATTTTGACTGATCTTTTGGAATTGATACATTTTTCTAGTGGATTTTTGGAATTAATATTAACATATAAATTTTGTTAACAATGAAGATGACAATACATAAATCAAATAATCCTCAATTACTGATTGTAACATAATATTACTTGTAGTGAGCTCCAATAATATAAGAAGACGAAGGAGATCTTTCCTTCTAAGATATAACATAAATTTAAATGACAATAATTGGAAGAAGTTGAGTGTGAATAACAAAAAAGCAAAGATTACTTTATTAATTATCATAATGGATTAAGATTTGGTTAAATTTATCTAGAAATAATACAAAACATGTAGACAACCTAGGAACCTTGTCCATTAAAAAATAAAAGCAGATATTCATTATCTTTCTTACAAGGTAAAACCATGCTTATCGTCAATTGGGATTTATGGATAAAACTAAACATTATGATGCATGACATTTCAAAATTAATGTAGAAGATGTTCATATATATGAAGCCATCGTCTTCTTTTTCTTCAAGATTTGTTGAATTATCAAACGATTGTGTTGCTTAGCAACTTTTTGTTAATGATGGTCCACACATGAAAAGATTTTCAAATGTTGCAAATTGAGAAATCATATCAAGTGTATCCTTCTTGATAAGTTATTGCATGCAACACTAAAAGCAACACGAAAATGTAGTTTTGTGAGTTGGGGAGATATGTTCCATATAATTTATTGTATGAAAGATCTAAACTTTAAATTTCCTGAAGATTTAAGAATGCTAATAGTATTGATCCGATCAACTTGTAAGATAGATCCAGTGCTTTGATTGTGTCGAAATTTCCAAATTTAAAAGGAATTTCTTCTGCAAAGCATTATTCAATAAATCAAGTCAAGATAAGTATGTAAGAATTTTGTCTACAATAAATCAAGTCAAGATAAGTATGTAAGAATCTTGTCTACATAAGTATATGATACACTCTTAACTGTAAAATCCCAACAAATAGGGTTTGGAACCTTGAAACCTTCAACTCTATCAAGGATGGTGTTACTAACACTTACTCTTAAACAAGAAAGAATATGAACAAATAGATAACTAGAGGAAAGATCAGTGAAGTTTAACTTTGTTAACTTGCACAATTGTTTCGAAATCCAAACCATTTTAGAACGCTACCAATCAAATTATTATGACTAATATTTGTTGGATTTAGGGAGCCCATTTTTATAGGAGATCTACATCATGGGCCTAGTAATGAAACATACTTGTGGCTCTTGACACTATACTTTAACCCAAAACCTTAAGGCATTAGGTTTATAGATCCTTTCCACTTATATGTACTTCACTATCTCCATCTCTTTCTAATGTGAAATTTCTACTCACACTTCACATCTCAACAATCTCCCCCTCAAGTATGAATTTCCACATTAGGCTTGGATTCTCTTTTGAGCGAAAGCCTATATTGCATAGCAGCTCAGGTATACGACGTCATCAAGAGCCCTTCTACTCTACTAGTCTAGGCTCACCAGGATTCTCTTTGCTTTTCTTCATAGGGAGGCAACCATGGGATTTGACTACCATTTCCATACTTATCCCTTGTCGAACTATCGACTCTGATATCACTTGTTGAGAAATAAAAAGTAAAAGAGATTTTAAAGAAAGATGAAGAACACATAATTTAACAAGGTTCAAAAACTATGTTTCCTACCTCGGGAGTGAAGCGACTTTTCGTATTATTCAACTTTCGCAAATAGGGTACATAGGTTTTTGTATAAAACCCTAAAAATAACTGTACAATTATAACAGGACACGATTTAAAACCCATATCACCACATTGCCACGTCATCCGTACGAACGCCTATACGATGTCGTACGGATGGCTCCTAAAATCGTCAATCTTGTACTGTACCGCAGGGGCCTTGCCTTCACACCCCCTATAGCGCCCCCTTATTATAGAGTATCCACCGGAACGCCCGCAGGTTATTCCGGTACATATCTTACGATAAGAGACCACTACTGACAACCACCACTAAATTCCCCATGGCATCACAATCTTGACGATTTTTTCGGTCCGAAAAATTTCTCCGGAAAATTCCAAAAAAATTACTGAAAATCCCTTAAAATAGAAAACACTCAATGGCGCACTCAGAATAATTTTTTAAACCCACTAACCACGTTAATCACAATAGAATTGTCTTAGGCACGAAAACCGGGAATGTCATGTATGCATGTACAGTGATTGCATGTGCACAAATGCTACTGTGTACCAATTCTATGATGCATGAACAATTCTATGTAGTCCCAATCTATCCCATCCTATGCCAATTTACCATTCTACCCTTCCAATTGAGGGTGGGATGTTACACCCCCAACCTATCTTGTCATACCTCGATGATGAACCGAGAAGACACCCCTCTACTCCAGCACTTGCCCTTTTACCAGTATATGAGCCACATACACATCAATCTCCACCTTTGGGAATATATGCTTCCCATGAAAATGAATACACCTCTGATTCTTCTCTCACACCATTTAGGTTGGCCACTCCACTCATGCTTAGCATATAGAAACATTGATCAAGTTCAAGCAACACTTGAACTTATCAACTATAATCAGTTTCGTCAACATGTCAGCAGCATTCTATGAAGTATGAACCTTTTGTAGCAATATCTGACTAGATACTATCAACTCCTTGATCTTATGAAACCTTACATCTATATGCTTTGTCCGTGCATGATAAAACCTGGTTCTTGGCTAAATGGATGGAACTTTGACTATCACAATATACATGAACTCCACCTTGTTCAATACCCAGTTCCTTCGCCAAACTAGTGACCCATAAGGCTTCTTTAGCTTCCTAAGCTAATGCCATATACTTTGCCTCGGTTGTTGATAAAGCCACGATAGACTATATTGTAGACTTCCAATAGATAGGCCCTCCTGTAAGAGTAAACACATACCTTGTAATAAACCTTATGTTATCCAAGTCACCTGCATAATCTAAATCTACATATCCCACAATTGACAAATCACCACGCTCAGTAGCGAAGCTACATTTGCCCACCCTCAAAATTTTTTTTTTAAGAATATATATATACATATAGAGATTGCCACCTTAAAAAAATGTCGTTGCCCATGGTGGATTGGATTAAAAAAAACTATATATATATACACTGCCCCCCTGAAACAAATTTCTGGCTTCGCCACTGACCACGCTCACTTCCAAACATAATGTCATAATCAACGGTACCTCTCAAATACCTGAAAATTTGCTTGAAATCTTCCCAATGTTATCTGCCAGGCTTCGCCATGAACTTGCTAACTTAACTCACAACCTGTGCCAAATTTGGTCGTGTGCAAACCATCGCATACATTAAGCATCCTACGGGACTTGCATAGGGAACTCTCGACATGTCATCCACCTCGCCATCTATTTTAGGACACTGCTCTTAAGACAATCTGAAGTGATTCGCCAATGGAGCACTCACAAGCTTGCAACTGTTCATCTCAAATCTGTCCAACACCTTCTCAACATAACTACGTTGAGATAACCACAGCTTTATAAAGCCTCTATCCTTGCAAATCTCCATTCCAAGAATCTTCTTAGGTGGACCTAAGTCCTTCATATCAAACTCTTGCCCCAACAAAGCCTTCAAGTCCATCACATCATGAATATCCTTCGCAATAATTAACCTATCATCCACATACAGAAGCAGAAAAATAAACGAATTACTATCAAGACTCTTGACGTACACACGACAATCATACTCACATTGCCTGTATCCAATCTTGATAATGTACGAGTCAAATAGCTATACCATTGTCGTGGAGACTGTTTCAACCAATATAGCGAATTCTTCAATCTACAAACCAAGAGTTCTTATCCAGGTTGACTGAACCCATATGGTTGTACCATGTAAATTTCTTCCTCCAGATTATCGTGAAGAATCGTTGTCATCACATCCATTGGTTTTAAGTGCATATCCCAATTGGCTACTAGTGCCAATACTGCCCTGATAGATTTGTATCTAACCACTGGAGAAAATATCTCGTCATAACCTATCCCTTTCAACTGCGAGTACCTCGTTGCTACCAACCGAGCCTTGAATCTCTCCCCCACTTTTTTTGATACTGTGGGCTTCTTCTTGTACACCCACTTACACCCTATAGCTCTCTTCCCTTCAGGAAGCTCCAACCAACTCCAAAGTTTGGTTCTTATGGAGTGACTCCATCTTCTCCGCTATAACACCCATCCAACCACTTTTTTCTTGACTGTTCACAGCCTCTTGAAAAGAAATTGGGTCTCCACTACTAACAGTGAGTCCATATGAAACCAAATCTTCAAAGTCATACCTTACAAGGGGTCTAATGGTGCATTTGGGTCGACCACTGGCTATAGTCTGCTGCTGTTTTGTAGGTGTACTGGAACCATCAACCCTCATACTAGAACTCTCCACCATATCACCATCTAATATGTTCCATTCTAACTCCACCTTCACTAACCTTGAACTAGTGCTGCTTTCTCCTGTTTCTGGACTAATTTCTTTATAAATCTTTTGTACCATAGACTTCTAATCAAACACAACATCTCTGCTAATCACCACCTTTTTCGCCTTTGGATATCCAAGAACTTTTACCCTTTTATTCCTTTTTTATGACCCAAGAAAATACACTTTCTCAACTTTGGGTCAAGTTTCGATCTCTCATCACTAGGAACATTCACATATGCAGGACAATTGAAAATTCTCAAACTAGAATAATCAACAACATTTCCTGTCCATTCCTCTTCTGCAGTTTTCCCTTCTAGTGAAACTCATGGTGAAACTCAAACACCTAGCTCTTTCCATGATGGATCTATTCATCCTTTCTAAAACTCCATTTTGCTGTGGTGTCTTTCTCACTGTAAAGTGCCTCTGAATGCCATGTTCCTCACAAAACTTCTGAAACTGTGAATTTGTGTACTCCGTACCATTATCTAACCTTAAGTACTTGATTTTTCTTCCTGTCTGATTTTCTACTTCAGCTTTCCACCTTTTAAACTTGGCAAAAACTTCTAACTTCTGTTTCATGAAATACACCCAGATCTTCCTAAAAAAATTGTCAATAAACGTGAAAAAATAGCGAGATCCACCCAATGATACTTCTTTGGTAGGTCCCCATACATCATAATGTATATAATCTAATATATCCAGTCGTAAAACTCACTTTAGACTGCTTTCTAAGCACGCAGGACTTGCAGAAGTATAATTTGCAGCTCTTGACTACTTGCAATAAAGCTTGGTTATGCAATTCTGTCATCCTACGCTCGCTGAGATGACATAACCTCATGTGCTATAATGTAGTGTTGTCCTCTGGCTCCATAAAGTTAACTCCACCTACAACTATGTTTCCTATCAGCTTGTAGATGTTTCTAGCTGTCTTCATCCCCTTTATCACAATCAATGCATCCTTAATAACCTTGATGCTTCTGCTAATCCCAGATTTATACTCCAAACCATTTACATGCAATGTCCCTAAGGAAATCAAGTTCTTCTTCAATTCCAGCACATGTCTAACATCACACAACGTCCTCATGACTCCATCATACATCTTGATTTTGATATGTCTAACTCCGACAAATGCACACGCCTTGTCATCTCCCAAGTGAACAAAACCAAAATTTCCTGACCTGTAAGATTTAAACCAATCTCTGTTGGGCGTTATGTCATACAGACAATCCTGAATCTAAAATCCATTGATCTGTGAACTAACTTGATGATATTGAGAGCATGTTTCCATCGCTGTATTTTGAGTCATCCCTCTGCACTACGTTAGCAGAATTTTTGACATCTTTGCTTTTTCCCTTTTTCTCGTCATTCTGTTGCTCCTTGTTTGGACAATCTCTCTTAAAATGACATATATTCTTGCATGAGTGACACTGCAAGCCTTTCTTTCCACTGTACTTAGACCTTGAATGTCATTTTCCCGAGCCATCTTTGTTCTTCTTCCTCCCGCAATCTTGATTACCCTTCACATACAATCTTTTGCTTTGAGAACTCTTATATCATTATTGGGATGTCAAATGTGAGTAAGAATCTCACATTGGAAAGAGAAGGAACTAGTGAAGGACATATAAGTGAAAAAGACTCATCAACCTAATGCCTTAAAATTTTGGGTTGAAGTGTGGTGTCAAAGCCCATAAGTACATTTCATCACTGGGCCCATGAAGTAGATCTCCCGTAAAAGTGGGCTCCCCAAATCCAACAAGTGGTATCAGAGCCGATGGTTCGGCAAGGGATGAGTATGGAGAAGGTAGTCAAATTCCATGGTTGCCTCCCCACGAAAAAGAGCAAGGAGACTTCTGATAGGCCCAGACCAGTGGAGTAGAAGGGCTCTTGGTGACTCCATATACTCGAGTTGCTAAGCAAAAAAGGCTTTCATTTAAGGGGGAGTCCAAGCCCAATGTGAAAATTCACACTTGAGGGGGGAGATTTGTTGGACCCTGAACTTTCGGTGGAAATTATAAATATGAAATGAAATTCAATAAGTGTATTTGTATATAAAATTGTGTTATAGATGCTTTGTGTTTTAAGGAAAACTGATGCGAAAAGATTTAAGGACTTTGATATTTGAGTAAAATTTGTATGAATTATGAGAGTAAATGAATGAGATGATTGAAATGAAAGTGGAAAAGCAAGAAATAGAGAGAAAACTGTAAAATTTTGAAGAAATTAGAAAGTTTGACTTTTTGGTCATTGAGAGTTGACTTTTTTATTTAGGCGGAATTTGAGAATATGATCTTCATGAAACTTGTAGTGGTTGTTGAGAGTTTTTTGTCACCATAAAGTTTGATATTTTTTGATATTGGGAGTGAAAGTTACGATCTTTCAAAGTTTTTGTTGGAAAATGCTTTGAAGTATCGACTTGTGTGTGTATACTGTGCTTTGAGGTGATTTCTGGATTGATTTAGTCTGAATTGGATGAAGTAAAATTATATAGAATTTGAATAGCTGTAAAATTGATGTATAATATGTTATTTATGGATGTGAGATTAAGAAGATATGAAATTTCGAAGTTTGAATGTGTTTTAGGATGACCACTATTTTGGCAGAACCTTTGACTGGAAAATTGACCTAGATAGAGACTGAACTTGCTTTTAAGTGATTCATGAAAGTTGCAGGATCAATTTTGATCTTTGCATTGATATAAAATATGATATGTTTGGACTTTGGAGTTGAAAGATAGAAATTTTCAAAGTTAAGTCCTTGTTTAGGGATTTATTAATTTGGATAGAAAGTTTGATTGGGTTTTGGACTCTTTTAGTGATGAATTTGATTTTCGAGTTCTTCAGGGAAGTTGTAGAGTTTCCGTTAAGCTTTTGATTGATACCAAACTTGTTCAATTTGAAGCTCGGAATCAAAAGTTACGAATTTTTGAAGTTTAGTGTTGAAAAAAAAAGAAAAAGAGAAAAAGTCAGAGCCATTTCGCTATCGTGAGTAGCCTTTTCTTCTGAGGCTCGCACTCGCGAGCCGTCGCGAATGCAAGGCTTCGGCTCGCGATCGCGAACTCACGATCGAGAGCTGGCCATTTTTGTTTCGGCTCGCGATCGCGAGCCGTTTGCTACAGTGCGAGGGTTGTTTTAAATTTTTTATTTTTCCTCCACTCTTTTGCTTATATCTCCTCCGTCCGACATCCGATTGACTCGATTTTTGAAGCGTTAGATTCCTAAGACAATTAATTTCATTTTCCTGGAGAAATTATGAATTTTTGAGATTAAATTAAGGATGATTGATGGAAATCAAATTGAGATAAGTTGGATACGTTTCTGAATATGGTTCGATATTTTGAGAAATTCGGGAGCTGTGGAGCTCCGATTGAGTTGATTCTTGAGGCAGAATAAAATTGAGACATGAAGTTACAAATCATGTGAAGGGATCGAATTCCAATTTAAAATTGTCAATTTCTGGAGTGAAGTTTGAATTAGTGTTCAGTCCCGGTTTTGTAAAAGGTCCGAAAGTATTTTGGATATAACTCTTTCGTTTCTAATCTGATTTGAGTGATTTTGGTATCATTTTAAAGATGAGGCATAGAGGAACAATTCTCTAGAAGAAAGTTTTGTCAAATTATGTCATTCATCTGCTCAAAATTAGGATGCAAAATGTCTGGTTTTAAAGGCTCATTGAAGGGCAATTTCAGAAGTCCACTTAAGTTGCATAGTTAAAAGGCTTAAATGGAGGGGCTCTTTGGTCATTTCCTCCCTCATTAAATGACATGACATTTTAAACCTAAGGGGGTGTCATTTAAAGAGAAGAAAAGTAACGAAAATAAGAAATAAAAGGGAAAAAGAAAACGTTAGAGAGAAGAGAGGAGAAGCATGGTCGGCGATGGAGAGAAGAAGAAGAAAGAAAGGGAAAGCATAAGAGTTCGATTTTCATGGGTTTCTTAGAGGATTTTTGATGCTTTTCAAGAGGGAAAGGATGAAAGAAAGTGAAAGCTTCCTTGGGACCTAAGGAAATCCAAAAATTTGAAGAGAAAGAAGGTAAGAGTTGATTTCGAGATTTAAATTTTTAGTGAGATTTTGGTTTATTTGGCTTAAGATTGAGATGGGTTTGTGAATTATGAAGTTAATTTTGGTGTTTATGCCCTAAGTGAGGTTTAATTTTAGATAATTGTGAATTAGGGTTATGCCCAATTTTGTGATTTGGGGTTTTTAGAAATTGTTGATTTAGATAGCTTGGAAATATGATTAATTGGTGAATTCCTAAGTTAATTTTGAGGATTATGATCTTTATGATGTTGAATTTGGGTATTTGTGGTTTAGGAAAATTTAATTTGGAAGAAGGAAGGAAGGATTGGAGAAATTGATGATTAGGACAAGATTCAAGCATGGATTCGAGGTGGGTATCATATTTATATTTTGATTTATAAGCTATATATGAGTTTTCGAAAAATAAAGAAAGCAAAAATTAGATTTTTGATAAATTATGATTAATGTTTGAAATTATGATTTTCGAATGATTAAAGTTATTATTTTAAAATGATTGTGACAAAGTGAGAAAAATTCTGAAATTCGTTGTTTATGATTGTTTTGATAAATTATGAAAATTGGTACATTCTTTGATTTCGAAGGTTTTGATTAAGTTGAAATTATTGTTAAATTCATTATGTTTGAATGTTTTAATCATTCCTATGATTGTTGCGTTCTTGAATGATTCAAGATGTGTTATGTGAATTGGTGTGATTTTGTGAATTTGCGAATGAAAATGTGTCTGTTATGACAAGACTATGAGAATTTTTCATTTTTGGAAAGATGCCTCCGGGCAGTTTGATTTCGAGTATGATATGTGTTTATGTGGGTTTGGTGAGGTCCCCTCCGTAAGAGTCAGTGCATTGTCTCCTTTTGATAGCCTTCTCCCGGCTGCCCGTTAGTGGCATAGGAGTTTCGATTTCGGACTCCCCTCCGTTCACGGCTGCACAAAACCGCTATGCGAGAATGTGCAGTACGTTCTGTTATAACCGACCCAAACCATTCTGATATGTTATGTGATTTTTTATTTTTGTTTATGTTTGTGATGCATTCATGTTTTGGAAATTGTGCATGATTTGTGAAAACAATTGTGAAATTTTTGAGAAATGAGTTTTGAAATTGTGAGAATTTTGGAAATTGATTAAGAATGTTTTGAATAATTTGAAAGGCTTGAGAACTAAGTTTTGAAATTCTTGCTATTGAGAAATGTTTATAAATGACAAACATTTTTAAGAAATAATTTTTGCTTATTTTTAGTATAAATATGTTATCCACGGAGCGAAAGCTCACCCCCCTCTTTCATCCCAACCTTCAGGTTTCAAGCAGGAGAGCGGATGAAAGAAAGTCAAGGCTTGTGTTCGTTTTGCTTAGTTAGTATTTTTATGTATACTGGAGTTTGGTTTTGGTTTTGTCGTTATGGCTGGAATGTCATTAATGTATTGTAAACATTGAATTTATGATATATGCGAATTATGGTTTATGTATTGATTTTGAGGTTCTTTGTAAGCAATTAATTCAGAAGATGTATGAATTGTAAAGAAATTTTGAATTTATGCATGGAATTGAGTTTGTGTATGAATTAGAAAGAATTAAGAAATTAAGAAATTATGTATGGAAGATGAATGGAATTGTTTCTGTCTATGGATAACGGTCTGTGATTGAGAGTTTTGAAGTGTTAGGTATAGATGTGTGTTCTGCTGGTGTTTTGGATTCTGAACGGGAGGTCCAATGATTCTGAGTTATGTTTGGAAATTATAGAAGTGTGTTTTTAAAACATTTCAGATTTTTGGGCTGTTTAGAATACAGCCGTTATGCTGCCCGATTTTCGATAAAAATTGGTTTATGGCAAGTTAGAATAAGTATAAGATTAAGAGTTTTGAAGATGCGATTAAGATTAAGATATGCATGATTTAGAGTGATTTGAGCCAAAGGCAAAGGATAGTGAGATTAGAATGATAGAATTGGGAAATCGTATGGTGTTTGTATGTTTGAATAAGATTTGAGTTTGAATGAGTGGAATAAGAAGAAAAAAAATTTATACCAATTTCGGATCAGATTAGTCTTAGGGTTTCCAACGCGACGCGATAGTTTTCTTAAGTGTATGTCATCGGATGTCGGTAATTCGATTTTTCCATTCCATTTTTGTTTCGATTAGCTATGTTTTCGTTCAGTTCGTTTCTATTTGTTTTGTTATTCGCTTCGAATTCAATTCCTCCGCCTTTGATTCTCTTGTATTTCGTACTTTGTCTTCGATTTGCCTTCGATATGTGTTTTCCGTTCCGGGTTTTGTCGTTTCTGCTTTCGTTTTTGTTCCGCATTTTTTTGTTTTCCATTATTCGTTTCCATTTCTTCGGTATCTTATCTTTCGATTTCTTCGTATTCGATACGTTTTCGTTCTTTCGAATTCGATTTACGTGCGTCGTCGCTTTTGTTTCCGCTTTTCTGGTTAGGATCCGATTCCGAGACCGGGTTCCAACAAGATTATTGGGATGTCAAGTGTGAGTAGGAATCCCACATTGGAAAGGATGGAGCTAGTGAAGGGTATATAAGTGGAAAGGACCTATAAACCTAATGCCTTAGGTTTTGGGTTGAAGTGTGGTGTTAAAGCCCACGAGTATGGTTCATCACTAGGCCTATGATGAAGATCTCCCATAAAAGTGGGCTCCCCAGAGCCAACAAGGTGTATCAGAGTCAATGGTTTGGCAAGGGACGAGTATGAAGATGGTAGTCAGATCCTGTGGTTGCTTCCCCATGAAGAAGAGCAAGGAGACTCTTGGTGGGCCCAGACTAGTAGAGTAGAAGGGTTCTTAGTGATGCCATATAATCGAGCTTTTAAGAAAAAAAAAAGCTTTCGCTCAAGGGGGAGTCTAAGCTCAATGTGGAAGTTCACACTTGAGGGAGGACATTGTTGGGATGTCAAGTATGAGTAGGAATCCTACATTGGAAAGGATGGACCTAGTGAAGGGCATATAAGTGAAAAGGACCCATAAACCTAATGCCTTAGGTTTTGGGTTGAAGTGTAGTGTTAAAGCCCACGAGTATGCTTCATCACTAGGCCTATAATGAAGATCTCCTATAAAAGTGGGCTCCTCAGATCCAACAAGTGGTATCAGAGTCAATGGTTCGGCAAGGAACGAGTATGAAGATGGTAGTTGGATCCCGTGGTTGCTTCCCCATGAAGAAGAGCAAGGAGACTCCTGGTGGGCCCAAACCAGTAGATTAGAAGGGCTCTTAGTGACGCCATATACTCAAGCTTCTAAGAATAAAGACTGTCACTCAAGGGAGAGTCCAAGCCCAATGTGGAAGTTCACACTAGAGGGAGAGATTGTTGGGATGTCAAGTATGAGAAGGAATCACACATTGGAAAGAGATGAAACTAGTGAAGGATATATAGGTGGAAATGACCCATAAACATAATGCTTTAAGGTTTTGGGTTGAAGTGTGATGGCAAAGCCCACGAGTATGTTTTATCACTAGACCCATAATGTAGATCTCTCATGAAAGTGGGCACCCTAAAAGATCAATGACCACCATAAACTTGCAATTAGAGCCATTTAGCAATGATCTTTGTAGTCAGTTATTTGACAAGTAAACTTGCGATATAAATGGAGGAGATAAATTTGGAAGTAGAATTCCATCAAATTTGTTTGTGAGAGGTCTAAAACTTCATGATTAGTCATATTTGTGATCCATCGAGATATTCCATTAGACAGACTATTATGGATTACATCTAAAACAACCAAGTCAGAGCTTTTAGACAAGCTATTTGGGATACCTCTTGTAAATTGGTTGTCGTCTAATTGCAACCACAACAAATATGCTAAAGAAGAATTTCTTGGGAAGACTTGGCCTCACAAGTTGTTTGACAATCCGTTATTGGACAATTCCAAAATATTCGATTAACTCAAGGTATGCTACCATTGAATTTGTTATTAGACATTTTCAAATAGCTTAATCTAGAAAAATATGCTTCAATTTTTTATAGAATTTGACAGCTCAATTTCTTGGAAGAGAGATTTAGATGTTGAAGAGATGTCAAAATTTCCATACACCAAGGCATACTTCCAGTCAGATAATTGTTACTCATGTCTAACTCTTTAAGATGTTTCCATGCACATAAACTTGAAACGTTGTAAAAAGTGCTATGATCGTTAGGAAAATTAAAGGGTCCTTTGTCAAAGATGTATTCTCATGAACTTACTCTCGGTTATATAAGCAGCTATTCCATAATCCTACAAGTTTAAGTACTGAAGTTAGATTTCGGATGCTTTACACAATCTTATCAATAAGGCTATGTTTAATCTTATCATTAAGGCTATGTTTAGTTGGACGTAAGGTTTTTAATATAATATAATGGAATGGAATAGAATGAAATGGTTTATAATGGAATGAAATGTGAATGGATGTTATATTAGAAAATTGTTGTTTGGGAGGAATGAAATGATTTATAATTTAATATAGTGAAATGTTGTTTCGAAGAAGGATTTATAATGTAATATAGTAAAAAGTTGTTTATCATTTTACATTCCATCTTAAACCTCCCAAATCGGAGGTTTTTTATTTTTACTGTTTAGGATGAAATATGATATAATATGAAACCCTCCTCTTCTATGTCATTCCATTATAAACCCTCCTGGAATAATATTACATTTCATTCCATTAATAAACCCCCAACCAAACATAGCCTAAGGGTATAGTTGGTTAAGTTCAATTGCTCCAATCTCTTCAGATAAGGGAAACTTATGATGATAAAAGAAGTTAAATTAGATAAATACTTGAAATAAATAGGGTTGTTTGGCAATTCAACCTAATCTATTTATTTATTTTACTCTTTAGTATTTGAGTAGTAATTTATTGTAATATTTTATTTTAAAGTATGTTGTTTAAACAAAAATTTTTAAAAAATTGATTATATAAAAATTATAATTTGCCTAAGATGGACGGATTTTATTAACCATTTAATGAATTCACGTAACAACAGGAAAAAAGTAAAAGATAACTATACTGAAAGGCTTATATTTCTTTTATTACATATCATGATAGGTTGAGATTGATTGGATCAATCTTGGCTTGATAAGATACAAACAGCAGAAAAAAGAAAAAGGCATAAAATTCAACTTGATATCAGACTCTACGCAAAAGGTTGATACAATTTATATTTGGACAACATAGGAATATTGTCCGCTATAAAATAAAAGCACTTGTTCATCATTCTCCCTATAAAGTAAAACCATGCTTTTCGCCAAGACGGATTTATGCATAAAACTGCAAACATTCCCAACAACATCATGATGGATGACACTCCAAAACTTATGTAGAAGGCATTCATATCTATGAAACCATCTTCTTTTTCTTCACAATTGACAGAATTATTAAACGTTAGTATTGCAGCGCAACTTCTTGACAATGGTGATCCACACAGTAAAGGATTTCCCTCATAGCTACTGTTTTCAAATGTTGCAAATTGTGTAACCATATCAGGTATCCTTCCTGACAAGTTATTAAATGCAACATTAAAAAAAGAAAGGCAATGTAGTTGAGTGAGTTGGGGAGGTATGTTCCCTTCCAATTTATTATTTGAAAGATCCAAACTTTCAACCTTTTGAAGATTTGAGAATGATGGTGGTATTCGTCCGACCAAATTGTTGTGAGACAGATTCAATACTTGGATTGTGTCAAAATTTCCAATTTCAAAAGGAATCACTCCTATCAAAGTATTATCTGATAAATCAAGCCCAGAGAAATAGCTAAGAATTTTACCTTCGTAAGTATACGATATACTCTTGGTCGTGAAATCAAAACGAATAGGCCTTGTAGGTCTTGCACTTTCAACTCTGTCGACAAAGGTATTATGAGCACTTATCCTTAGACAAGAAGGAATACGACCACATAAATGATTAGAAGAAAGATCAACGAGACTTAACATATCTAACTTGCATAATTCTTTTGGAATCTCCCCTTCAAAGTTATTACCCCTCAACAACAGATATTGTAAATATGAGCATCTGCCAAGCCATTTTGGAATGCCACCAATCAAATTATTTTGATTGAGATCAATGACCACCATCTCTGTGCAATCAAATTCATTGAGCAATGATCCTTGTAGCCTATTATTTGACAAGTAAACTTCTGACATATATGGAGGAAACACGTTTGGCAGTAGAATTCCATCAAGTTTGTTGTTTGAGAGGTCTAAAATATCAAGGGAAGTCATACTTGTGATCCATTGAGGTATTCCACCTGAGAGATTATTGTGGCTCACATCCAATACAACCAAGGCAGAACTTTTAGACAAGGTATTAGGGATGCTTCCTGTAAATTGGTTGTTGTCTAATTGCAACCACGTCAAATATATTAAGGAGGCATTTCCTGGGAACATTTGACCTTGCAACTTGTTGTTTGACAACTTAAGTAAGGTAAATTCCTGACAACCTTTTATCAAGAAATCTGGTAGTTTACCTGACAGTTTGTTGTTGGACAAGTCTAAACTATCCAATATACTCATATTGCCCAACGAGGAAGGTAAGCTACCACTGAAATTGTTATTGGACATGTTTAAAAAGACTAATCCAGGAAAGCATGCTCCGATTTTTGATGGAATTCGCCCAGATAATTTATTGTTAGAGATATCTAAAATCGACAAATTCATATGAGATTGAATTGGCAACTCCAAAAATTCTGAAAGAGAAGTATTCTTTAAATTTAAGAACTCCAATTTTGTGTTGTTTTGCAGCAACCAATATGGAAATCTTCCTCTCATTCTGACATGAGAAATATCAATATTATGAAGGTCATGTTGATGGTAAAGGAATTGTGGAAATGATTCACCATTTCCGTAACAAGATAATAAGAGGCTCTGTAATTGAAAGTTTGGAATCGAATTTTGCATCTCTATTCTACTGTATACTTCATTTTTTGAAGCATCAAAAGACTTGAGTTTTGAATGATTGAAAAATGGGCTAAAAGATATTGGAATTTGGAAATGGTTGTTTGATAGGATTAGACTTTCTAGGGATGTCAAACTTTTAAGTGGTGAGAAGAAGATGTCTTCATTTAAATTATTCCCAGAGAGATCTATTTGTTGAAGAGATGTCAAATTTTCCATACAGCGAGCCAAGGTTCCAATCAAATAATTACCACTCATATCTAACTGTCGAAGATCTTTCAATGCACATAAACCTGCAACATTTTAAAAAATGCTATAGTCGTTATAAGATTGAAGGATTATTTGTCAAAGATGTATTTTTATGAACTTACTATGGATTATGTGGCCACTTAGTCCACAAGCCTTCAAGTTTAAGTATTGAAGCGAAGTTAGATTTCCGATACTTTGCACAATCTTATCATTGAGAGTGTAGTTGTTTAAGTACAATTGCTCCAAATTCTTGAGACGAGGAAAACCTAAGATGATAAAAGAAATAAAATTAGATAAATAGAATATTATTTTATGTTATTTATTTATTTATTACTATATTCTTTTATTTTAAATTGTGTTTTATAAATATAAATTTTAAAAGGATTAATCATATAAAAATTCTGTTATTTAAAAAATTATTTATAATTGATAATATTATTTTCATATATTTTATTCGTAGTTAAATTTTTTAAAAATTATTTTGTTAAGGAGAATAGATAAGTTAAATATTTTGATTTTGACGTTATAAAAATATTATTTAATAAAAAGATATTAAAATATAATACATTAATATTATAAAATATTGATAAAAACTATTTATATTAATTAACAATCTACACTTCTAAATGTATGTTTGCATTTTAAAAATATGTTACATAAATAATTTCAGCATAGTTTATTTGATTAAAAAAAAGTCTAGGGACAACTCTATTAAACAATATCTTGTGAAACTTATAATTCAATGCATATAATATGTACATATATTTTGGACACTAAAGTTTGTTATTTTTCACGTAATTTATGTACGTACTTTGATGACGAAACATTGCTCCTCTTAATTTGTAACAAGACAGAACAAGGGTCTTAAGATTGTCGAATGCTCCCAGTGACTCTAGCAATTTGTCTGCTACATTGTTGACAAGACTATATAGATAAAGAACACTTAAGTTGTTGTTGACACCTTTTGCACCTGTCAGATTGTGAAAAGTAATATTGATCAGATCTTGTGTCCAATAATTTGATATTCAAAAATTAAGAGTAAATAAACATATTATTGAGCATTTAATACATTCTTCTGCTGAATCACTACCTTTGGAAGACTCAAATTTGATAATCTCATTTTCACTTAGATCCAGCTCTTTCAAATGGCTTAAAGCATTCAATTCTAAAAAATAAAAAGAATGAAATTATTACAAATTTACTAATTATATTACTTAATAGTTATAAAGCAAAACATTTTTCTGACCTGTCATATTTATTGATCCTTTTATAAAATTGCTACTTAGATCCAATTCTTTGAGAGAAAGCCCACCCAGGGCTGATAATATGCTATTGTTGAAATTGTTGCCAGTTAAATAAAGGGACTCCAACTTTTCAAGTTTTGATAGTGTCTCAAAACCTGCTAGAGAAAGGAGGAGTTGCAAGTTGATTAGTAGTTGATCCAATGCCAATGGAATAAGGAATTTGAGGGATATAAACATTAAAAGATAAAGAAAACTCACCTCCATTCTCCACACAACCTGCCAGACAATTGTATGACAAGTCAAGACTTGTCAATTCACAGAAAGGAAGAAACAGAGAGGCATTTAGATACGACGACCCACATTGGTAAGAATCGCCGAAGAGTTGGAGCTGGGAAACTCGACTCGTTATTGGGTTGCATGTAACTCCAACCCAAGTACAACAATCAGTATCTCCCCCCCAAGAAATAAGCACAACTGATGAAGGGAAATGTGATTTGATTTGTAAAAGGGCAATTCTTTCATGTGAGGAACAGCCATAACACAGCAACTCTTGGGATGTAATATTGGCTACTAATACTATTACTACTACGCCCCAATACCAATACTTGTTTGTAACCCACATCTCAATCTCAAGTCTCAACCAACCTATTCTTCTCAATCTCCACCTCTCAGTCTCAGGCACTCACCAACTAATTAGCTTTATCCCTTTATATAGAAGTTTCTGTTTCTCCGTTATTTTCGCCGAAGATTATCCTCAAATACTAATTATGACAATTCTAAACTCATTAACAATATTTTTTATATAATTTAATCTATTATTAAAACTATAAATTAATAAAAAATAGTAGATAATAAATTAAAAGTATTCGTGAATTGGATATTCGATTTAAATTTAAATTTGACTTTAATTGAATAAAATTTTCATAAAAGTCGATAAAAAATTTTGATAATTTGTTCGTATGTTGAAGAGTTTTCATTGTCAACTAGATAATAAAAGATGTATTTTTTGCATTTTCTCTGTTAATATAAGTTGAATATTAATCATGATCCATAACTAAAGCACGTCATTCTCATAAAAGGAAACAATTCTCTGAAAAGTTACCGCTATTGTGTTTGTAAAGTCCGAGTAATATAGACAAATGGCCTTTTTCCACTTTTTGTTTTTGCTTTCAGATTCAAAGTGGAGGAAGACTAGACGCATAGAAAAATATGCGAGACTTGACTTTGCAATAGGGTTTGGACTCAGGTCCATTAATCACGCCACTTGACATTAAGAAGGCTCGAGTTTTAAGAAAAAATATTTCAAATATCTTAATTTTGTATAAAAAATCAAATATATCATAATTACATATTAAAACTTTATAAAATGTATCATATTTAAGAAAAAGTTGGAGAGTAGTTAATTGTTATTCTTTAAAAATTTTGATCTAAAATATAAATTATTTTTAGTGATTTTAATGAATTTTGAAATGGTCTTGTTGCAAAATTTCTATAGTTTTTGAAGCGCGGAACACACAAACTTCTTTTTGGAAAAATTAATGAGACATATATTATATACAAAAGTATTCCAACATTATAATGAGTTCAATAAAACTCTACCATAAAGTAAAGAAACAAAACTAAATAATATTAATTGCAAAATAGAAACAGTTAAAGGTTCATCTAATCTACATATCAAGAGAAAGGGTTAGAAGAAGATTTTTTTGCGAGTAGAGCATATCTAATCCAATTGATAATTTTGTCAGCTAGTTGATTTTTCCCTTCTTTTTTTTTTTTTGGATACAATGGACAAAAACATCAGCACATTCTAATTAGTGCATCGAGTGGTGGTACAAAGATCGCGCTGATCTCTACGAAGCTGAATCCTGAGAAGATGCGGAGGCGCTTGCAGGATATGCAGGCCTGGGCGGGAGAGCATAGCGAGGGATGCCAAACTGTCCGCACATTGATTGCCGACCCTATACACGTGCTGGAACTTCACTTCCCACGTCCGATGAAGGAGATCCCGGGTACCTGTCCCTTCTTCGTTGGTAGTGAATCGACACAAGTTTCTCCTTTAAGAGACGATGAATAGTAGTGATAAATGCACCTTTGTACATATTTGCATTGGTTGTACCTTTTTGAGAGTTGCCAATAGCCTAGTTAAGAGCACAAAGCCAGGTGTATGGAGTCCCAGTCCCAGAAAGCAATTGTAAGATCTAACTCCAAACTGATGTCGAGTAGGGGCAAAGAAAAATTAGATGATCCTGATCCTCCCTATCCAATTTACATAACAAACAGGTGGAGTCAACATTGCATTGGCTTTTGTCCTGAGTCTATCTTTAATCACCAACCAAGAGATAAAAGAGGCCTTTGAGTGGATTGAATTATGCCATAATAAAGATAACCAAGGTACCTTAGATAAACCTCAAATCAGGACCTAATGGAAACATTTATTAATGAAGCATCCATGCGAATCAGGAGTCCAAATAATGGAGTTCTCCAAGTGCTCATCACCTAGAGGGTATAAAAGTTGGCCAGAGTATCAAAACTTCTAAAGTGACCTAGCCATTGCCCATTACAAATCACAAAGGAAACCTTGAGATGAAGAGGGAGTCTATTTGTCAAGTGGCTGACCAGAGGATTGAGGATAAGAGGGCTCGAGTCTAACCAATTGTCAAACAAAGGTAGGTTCTGACACCATTGCCAATATTGTGCTTAATACAAGGGTAAACCAGAAGACGCAACTTCAAATTTTGAATCATAATCTAGGAAAACTCCTTTCGACAAGAAACTTGCCAGAAGTTATCATTCTTTAAGTGATACTCATGAATCCACGTAACCCATAGCTCATTGTGATCAATGTATAAGCGCCAAAGTCTCTTGCACATAAAGACTTTCTGTATGGTAGAGATTGATTTAATCCCAAGTCCACCCAGACTATTTGGGATAGTTACCTCACTCCACTTTATCTTGGCATTTGAAGAGCTGTCTCAACTACCAGAACAAAGGAAGGCTTTTAGAATCCTGTCAATTTCCTTGAGTACTTTCTTCGACAAAACTACATGAGTTGCTCAATAAAAGTGTGAGATGCTTAAAACGGAGATAATAAGTGCAAGTCTAGCAGCATATGAAAGAAATCTATTCTACCAAGCATTCACCCGAGACTTAATTCTTTCCAAAAGAGGAAAACAATCCTACAGTTTAGGTTTAGTAGAAGAGATGGGAACACCCAAATAATAGAATTGATCATAATGAATATTCAATATGACTAAATTCTATACAGTATCAACATTTCTTACATCCTTTGACAAATAAAGACAACTCTTAGCAGTATTAAGCTTTAGCCCAGTCCAATTCACAAACAAATTTAATACATGCATCATCATGGAGATGGAGTGAGAATCAATATCACAGCGAAACAGTAGGTCTTCAGCAAACATAAGATGGGTCAGTTGAAGGGCTTGCCATTTATTATGAAATCGGAAACTCCTATTGCCAGAGATTAACTTACTAAGCAACCTCGAGAATCCTTCCATGACTAATGTGGATAAGTAAGGTGATAGAAGGTCACTCTAATGAATATCTTTGTTAAGTGACCGTTTCACCATAATAGTTTAAGCTGTTATGAGACGCCAACTTAATTGGTTTTATATATTCACTAACACACCCTCTTAAGTGAAAGCCCTTTGGGCTTGAAATTTGCACAGACTCACTCTACTTTGTGCTGAATAATAGGTGGGTAGTAGAATTTGAAATTACGACCACTTGATCACAAAGGCTCTGATACCATGTTAAGTAACCGTTTCACTATAATAACTTAAGCTATTATATGAAGCCAACTTAATTATTTTTATATATTCACTAACAATCTTTGGCAACCTAAATTGGTTTGGTGGGGACTCCATTGATAAGGATACTCAAAGTAAGAGTTTGGATGCAAGCCATGATCCAATTATCAAATGCTTCGAAGAAGTGTACTTATATAAAACAACTCTTAACTTGTTTTCCCTAAGATGTATTCCTTCGTCACTTCCTGCAATTGGAGTATGTTATCTCCAATATGCCTATACCGAATACAAGTCCCCTAATCGGAGTTGATAATGCTAGAGATAGTTGATTTAAGTCTCTTCACTAAGATCTTAGAGATGACTTTATAAGCTATATTGCAATAAAAGATCGGTCTGAAGTCACTACATACTCCAATATGCCTATCCCGAATAAAAGTCCCCTAATCAGAGTTGATAATGCTAGAGATAGTTGATGTAAGTCTCTTCACTAAGATCTGAGATGACTTTATAAGCTATATTGCAATAAAAGATCGGTCTGAAGTCACTCATATACTGTAGGCTACGGTTTTTGGGAATCAAGCAAATGTAAGTATGATTTAGTTCGTTTAGCATTTTACCATAAGTGAAGAATTCAAGCACAGCTGCAGAGAATAAATCTCCGGTGATGTCCCATGTTTTTTTGGAAGAAGAGAGCAGTGAAGCCATCGCTTCGGAAGCTTTGGAGGTTTTCATACTAAATAGACCCTTTAAACATCCGTCTGGGAAATAGGCATCGTAAGAAGATCCATGATACTAGGATCAATTGCACAAGCAAACAATCTATTGACGTTAGGACTAGGGACCAATGAAGAGTCCTCTCCCATCAACTCAAGGAAGTAGGACCGAGCTAGAGCTTGAAGCTGTGTTTGGTCTGAATACGGGGACTTGATCTTCTGGTCCACTAACTCTGGAGTCTGGACTAATTCTGTGTCAACTCATCTTAGCTATTTATTTATATGAGACCTGTGTTTGGTTTGAATACGGGGACTTGATCCTCTGGTCCACTAACTCTGGACCAATCTTGTGCTAACTCATTTCAGCCATTTATTTATTTAGGACTCACGTAAATAAATGGCTGAAATGAGTTAGCACAAGATTGGACCATATAAATGGATGGATGAGTTAGCACAGTATTAGTCCTGAGTTAGTCGACCAGAGGATTTGAGGGGTTGAATACGTCTGGCCCTGTTATCATTGAGTAGCGAGATTGTGTTGGAATTCCCACAAGTATGGAAGAGTGGAAAAACTTACAGTTTGAGTCTTCATCTCTTAACCAATTAGAACACGCAAACTTGAGTATCTCTTTCCTATCATGGAATCAATTTATTTAAAACCTTGAAATGGTTACTCCCTCTTGACTGTAGAGTAGACTAGTAGTAGATCAACTGACGGAAACTTCATAGATATTCATGTACGCCTTCTGTCATTCACTATCAATTGATTGGATAAGACAATGAATTAGTATTGATATCATTATTTCATTAATAGTGCGTTCCGGTCCAATGACTCTTACATTACCAATGAGGGTATCTTCAATCCAATCACTCCTATCTCTATTCCGTTTTCTTTTTTGCAATTTTTTGTTACAACGGTGAAATCTCTCGTAAGATCGGTGCTAAGAAAATGAAAGTTCAACCGTTTTCTATGAATCAAAATTCCTAATGAGGGTGAAAAGAGCCTTCCACTTTACCTTTTGTAATTCCTGCAGTACGTCTCTTTAATGATGACAATGGATTCCAATGAGAGCAAGGATATTAGTGAGTTCTTCACCTCTAAAATTGTCCAAAAATCTGAGTTTAGATTCTGAAGCGATGTCATCTTTTCCATGGTTTGCAAAGCACTATCGTCGAGAGTAGAGGAACTCATGTCCAATGTTGGGAACCTGTTTACTAGTATCATCATGTTTGTCTCTTTTCAGTTCCATC
>JANKOE010000007.1:59602873-59616889 GCA_026284465.1 Erythroxylum citrifolium
CATCATATTTTATTTTCTTATAGGATGATAATAATGCAAATGATATGAAGATGGAGTTTTGAATGTTGTGAAGCTCACGCAAAGACAATTTGAAGCTTTGGATATTTCTGTTTTTGTTCCAATTCTTGATTGTGAAAAATATATGTTGTCTTTGCACTAGACATTATGATTTTTAGTATTCCAATTTTATGGTTTTTTTAAGACATACAAATCAAAATCTTGACTTATTATTATTAAAGTAATTTTGATTTGAAGCGTTCACAAAAATCTGCTCTTTATATTTTCTATTTAGAAATTTATATTTTTATGTGCTATACAACTCGATGGATATCCAAAAATCCGAACAATCCAATGGATTTGGTTATAGGCAGTAAATCGTAAAAACCGATAGATTTTAAATGAATAATGGATTGAGTTATAAAAAATGAATATAGATATGGGTAGAATAATACCCGAACCGAACCCTACTCATTACCGTCCCTAATTTCGAGCCAGATCTAAATGTTGGAAGCAGTCCAATTTTCCATACACCAAGGCAAGGTCCCATTCAGATTGCTTCTGCCCGGACGTAAGGTCTCAAGATCCTTTAATGCGCATGAACCTAAAAAAGTTGTAAAATTATACTATAATCATTAAAATTTTAAAGGGTTAATTTATCGAATATCGATGTATTTCTTGTGAACGTACTCTAGATTATGTGGCAACTTAGTCCACATTCTCGCAAGTTTAAGCCCCGAAGTGATGTTAGGTTTCCAATGCTTTGCACAATCTTGTCTTCAAGATTGGAGCTGCTCAAGTCCAGTTGCTCCAACTTCTTGAAATAAATAAAGGAAACCCAAAATATTAAGAAGTGAAGATTACTACACAATGCATAATATATATTTTGGACGCTAACATAAATCACGTACTTTGAAAAACATAAACTTCCTCTGCTTTTTTTTATTATTTTGAAATGTTGTAATTTAAAGAAACTTTTTTCGGAGTACTTTAAGTTGTAAGTTATGAGCCTTTGATTTGATTTTTGAATGGCTCAACCAGCCATTTAAATTCAGAGTTATTAATTTATTATTGATGTCAAGTTGAATCACTACCTCTAGAAGGTTCAAATTTGTTGATCTCATTTCCGTTTAGGTCCAGCTCCATCAAGTGGCTTAGTGCACGCATTCCTAAATAACAAATAAAGGAAAATTTACAAGATCAAGACTAAAATAAAAACCAATTGTCTGAAGTTCATTAATCATGCTAATAATACGAACAATTCGAAATTTAATTGATAAAAACGTATCATACTTATCTAACCTGTCAAAATTACTGTTCCCTGTATTTGATTAACTTTCAAATGCAGGGATTTGAGAGGAGGAAGTCCATTGAGAGATTGTTAAATAGATTATAACTCAGGTCAAGCAATTCCAGGCTATTCAATCTCTTAACTTCTTGGCCATCTGTGTAAGATCGAAACATTTATAATTAGAAAGATTCACTTCCAGAAATTTTTTTGCTCACATTTCAATTTCAAGATGTAATTATGAAAATCGTATGTTTATAATTTCTCCACAGATTGATTAGACAATGCAACATTACCTTTTGAAGTCTCAAATTCGTTGATCTCATTGTCACCCAATCGCAACTCCTTCAAGTGAATTAAAGCATTCAATTCTAGAAAACAAAGAAGGAAACTTAGTGAGATAAGAACATATAATTTCCTGAATCTTAATAATCATATTAAATTGCTAGTCGTCAAAAGAGAAGTGCTTCTTCTTACCTGTCACGTTTATGGATCCCTTTATTTCATTGTGTTCAAGACTCAAGGTTTTTTAGAGATAAAGTCAATTGACCGATGATAAAAGTACTAAAATCAACTTGATTATAACTAGCTCAAGTCAAGGAACTCTATATTATTCAACATCGACCCTCTTCCAACACCAGAAGTGTTAATTATTAGTTAATGTTGTACCTTCAAGATTACATAGTACTTAGCTAAATAAATCAAAAGGTTAAACAAAGAAATCATTTGATACCGTGGAATGATTTAAAACCCTTGATTTCGTTCGATCCTAAGGACAACTTGTTCAATCTTGTGAGATTGCAAAGATATGACAATTTAGATAAAGTCAACATGAATAAAAATTGAAGGATGTGTACATGGAATTGCGATTTAGATACGAACATATTCTTACGACTAAATCTGAACTACCTTTAAAATCAAAATTTCCATTTAATCTCAACTACCTTTAAAATCAAAATTTCCATTTAATGATATCAAGGATGAAAGACTGCCCAGAGATGATAGTATGCTGTTGTTGAAAATCTTACCTATTAAATAAAGGGACTTCAATTTTACAAGTTCAGAGAGTGTTTCAGAACCTGCAAGGGAAGGAGTTTGTTAAGTATATCAGCATCCATTAATAATGGAGTCGAAGGTGGACAATTGTTTCGCATAATTTTAAAAATAAAGAAACACTGACCTCCATTTTCAACGCAACCTGCAATTTGATTGAACTTGTCAATTCATGGAAGGGACGAAATAGAGAAGCATTTAGGTGCCACTCATCATCAGACATATAGTCAGGTACGAAAGGTATAGCAACTAAAGTCATCAGTTTTAGTTAGCAACATTGACAAAAAATTTTACCTAAATTACGGATGAATTATTGTTCAAGAAGTCTAACATCTATTCCAAACATACACGTTAGCAGATCACCATCAGAGCAGTTATATTAAAGAACAAGTTATCAAGTCATTGAAACTTTTGTGAATGGGAGATGAATATTGACTGTTATGAATGAGAGAGAGTTGTATGCAACGATACAACAGGGTGTCAACAAGCTATATTAATCTCCAGGAGCTTAATATAGGAGACAATAATATTAGTGGCACCTTACCTTCTTGTTTGGCAAAATTTTCAATTATTGCGTTTTTATGTTTATTCACTGGAAAATAGTATTGTAAAAGAATTTAGGATTATTGCAATTTTATTTAAATTGTTTGATTTTTTTTATCTTTCTTGAATGCAAAAAAGATGAAGTTATGTAACTCTTCAATTTCTCTTATTTAACTAATTTGAATTATGATAATATAATTTTTAATACATCTTTAACTTATTAATTTTAGAAGAAACTAATATTATATACTATGCATTTATATAATATATAACTAAATCAATTACTTTTTAACTTTTGTTTAGAATATATAAGCACAGATGAGTTATGATTTTATAATCTTTTTTGAACATCTTTATCACATTTTATGAACCTAACAGTGTTAACTTTGTGTTAATTTTAAGTTATTTTTTATGCAAATATAATATTATTATGCAACAAGGATTTGATATAATGTATTTTAACATAATGCAAAATATATAATACAACATAAATTAATGAAAAGAATCCATTAAAAATTTTATTGACCACTAATTTATTTTAAAAAATGAAGATTATGTAAGATAGATAACGTTTGAGTCTACTACAGAACAAAAAAGTCTCTTTTATAACTATTCTAAGTCCTTTATCTTTAATCTTTTCAGGTAACGTGTAGAATGAAGAGTATTCTTTCTTCACGTCAGAGGATAACTAGACCGTCATTAATTTGTATTGACAAGCTTAACAAATTTCTTGACTCTTGTATCAATGATATGAAATACGGTTCAAGAAATCAAGTGGGGTTATTGGAAGAGCAAATACGGTTGGGCCACTTGGAAGTGAGTAATGATCCCATAATGTTGCGATGAATTTTTGTCCATGAAGTCTAAGTCTACTCCAATCACACACGTAGAAGGGTCACTATCAGAACATCTATATATGTCAAAAGAGACGTTACCAAGTCATCGTACTAACATGTATGTTTGGCCCAAGGGGGCACTGGCCCGGCGAAATTTTTAAAAAAAGTTAAAATTTTTTATTTTTAATTATTTTTATATAAAAAATAATTTTTAAGATTTGGGCCCTTCAAAAATTTTAAAAAATTTATTTTGAGCCCCCTGTATGCATTGGCTGGCTACGTCCCTGTGTTCAACACTGCAACTTGTAAAATGATAACAATTTTTGTTCCATATAAGAAGTTTTAGTTAGATTATGATTTGTTTGCCATAGATTATATAACCATTAATACATTCTTGAATAATTAGTTTATATGTTTTCTCTAAATTTTGGGATGTCTTTGTAAATTTTTTATCAAGTTATTTTTTAGTAATATAACAAGATATTTATTTTAATTTCTATTAGTAATATAATTATAAGATTGTACAATTTTATAATACATTCATAACTTATCAGTTTTTAAAAAACTAATATTATGTACTTTATGTAATATATTTAAGTAGTCTATAATTAAATTAAATTGTCTTTTAACTTTTAAAAAATAAGAAAATTGAATTATGATTATATAATTATCCACTGTGTCCTTATCACATATTATATGAATTTTACATGGTAAATTTTATGTTAATTTAATTAAAAAATAATTTTTTGGTTTCATGCAATAAGGATTTTACATCATGCATTTTAACATCATAAAAATGTATAAATATATAGTTGGAATACAAAAGGCTCACAAATTTATTTTTATAAATCGTTATGTGATCCATCAAAAATTATATGGGCCACCAATTTATTTAAGAAAAATGATATTAATAATATTAATTAAGAGTTAAGACGTTAATTGCTTAAAATTTCTTTCGTAACAAATTCAATTCTTTTCTCCTAAATTATGCAATGGAGTAGAGGATTTTGACAAAAAGAGATTTTTTTCTATAATGAAATTCCGTTCTGTGTTTTGCTCATCAATTTGTGAAATACTATAATTTATAATTGGCTCATTGTAAACTCATTATATAAATTTAAGGGGTAAGAAACGTAGACTACTCCTATAATTTAAGAAATATTAGAAAAACTTCTTGATTTTTAAAATTCTAAAAAAATCATTCTACTTTTTAATTTATCAAGAAACTCCTCTTAAGCACCAACTAAAAAACACACATAATATGAATATCAGACCTTAATTTATCAAATATTATTAATATGATAACCTTATTTAGCTTATAAACTTGATCTTGGTTAATTGAATTAGTTTTAAATTAATAAATTATCTTAAATTATTAATTTAAATCAAATTTAATTAGTTAGATTCAAGTTCTAAAACTGTACTAGATCGTCATGTAAATAACATTTGATTAGTTCAAGTTAAATGTTTATCCTATGTATGCTTTATCATTATTTTTTAAGTAAAGTTTTAAAAATGAATTTTTATTAAAAAAACCTTAAAATTAGAAGATTTTTTCAAAATCTTTAAAAATTAGGAAAATTTTTAAAATTTCTTAAACTACATTGAAGGAGATTATTATTCTTATCTTAAATTTAATTTCTATTCATCGTTTACAAAAGTTAGTTAACCAAAGTCATTAATACTCACGGTAACGTAATTGCTCAAGAAGTCAAGTCTACTCCAAACGTACACGCAAATTGATCATTATCAAAGCATCTATATCTAAGAAAAAAGTCATCATACCAACTTTGACCAACACCGCAACTTTCAAAATGAGATGATTTTTGCTCCACGTAAGAAATTTTACAGAGGAGGCATAAACATTTGTTCAAAATTTTCCACGTCAGGTGGGTCAGCTTCATAATGGTGCTATAAAATGCTTGTGGCAGTTCATCATTTGTTCAAAAAGCAAAGTCGATCAGTAGAGATGGCGAGAGCATAATACCATATGAGGTTACAAAAAGAAATTATTATGATAGTATTATTACTATTACAATTTTGGATCTCCCATGGTTGTTTGGAGGAGGATAGAGCTGCCCTGTTGCAGCTCCAACATTCCTTCAAATGTTGGAGCAACATTCCCATGATAGTATTATTACTAATAATGGAGTCGAAGGTGGACAAATGTTTCGCATAATTTCAAAAATAAAGAAACACTGACCTCCATTTTCAACGCAACCTGCAATTTGATTGAACTTGTCAATTCATGGAAGGGACGAAATAGAGAAGCATTTAGGTGCCACTCATCATCAGACATATAGTCAGGTACGAAAGGTATAGCAACTAAAGTCATCAGTTTTAGTTAGCAACATTGACAAAAAATTTTACCTAAATTACGGATGAATTATTGTTCAAGAAGTCTAACATCTATTCCAAACATACACGTTAGCAGATCACCATCAGAGCAGTTATATTAAAGAACAAGTTATCAAGTCATTGAAACTTTTGTGAATGGGAGATGAATATTGACTGTTATGAATGAGAGAGAGTTGTATGCAACGATACAACAGGGTGTCAACAAGCTATATTAATCTCCAGGAGCTTAATATAGGAGACAATAATATTAGTGGCACCTTACCTTCTTGTTTGGCAAAATTTTCAATTATTGCGTTTTTATGTTTATTCACTGGAAAATAGTATTGTAAAAGAATTTAGGATTATTGCAATTTTATTTAAATTGTTTGATTTTTTTTATCTTTCTTGAATGCAAAAAAGATGAAGTTATGTAACTCTTCAATTTCTCTTATTTAACTAATTTGAATTATGATAATATAATTTTTAATACATCTTTAACTTATTAATTTTAGAAGAAACTAATATTATATACTATGCATTTATATAATATATAACTAAATCAATTACTTTTTAACTTTTGTTTAGAATATATAAGCACAGATGAGTTATGATTTTATAATCTTTTTTGAACATCTTTATCACATTTTATGAACCTAACAGTGTTAACTTTGTGTTAATTTTAAGTTATTTTTTATGCAAATATAATATTATTATGCAACAAGGATTTGATATAATGTATTTTAACATAATGCAAAATATATAATACAACATAAATTAATGAAAAGAATCCATTAAAAATTTTATTGACCACTAATTTATTTTAAAAAATGAAGATTATGTAAGATAGATAACGTTTGAGTCTACTACAGAACAAAAAAGTCTCTTTTATAACTATTCTAAGTCCTTTATCTTTAATCTTTTCAGGTAACGTGTAGAATGAAGAGTATTCTTTCTTCACGTCAGAGGATAACTAGACCGTCATTAATTTGTATTGACAAGCTTAACAAATTTCTTGACTCTTGTATCAATGATATGAAATACGGTTCAAGAAATCAAGTGGGGTTATTGGAAGAGCAAATACGGTTGGGCCACTTGGAAGTGAGTAATGATCCCATAATGTTGCGATGAATTTTTGTCCATGAAGTCTAAGTCTACTCCAATCACACACGTAGAAGGGTCACTATCAGAACATCTATATATGTCAAAAGAGACGTTACCAAGTCATCGTACTAACATGTATGTTTGGCCCAAGGGGGCACTGGCCCGGCGAAATTTTTAAAAAAAGTTAAAATTTTTTATTTTTAATTATTTTTATATAAAAAATAATTTTTAAGATTTGGGCCCTTCAAAAATTTTAAAAAATTTATTTTGAGCCCCCTGTATGCATTGGCTGGCTACGTCCCTGTGTTCAACACTGCAACTTGTAAAATGATAACAATTTTTGTTCCATATAAGAAGTTTTAGTTAGATTATGATTTGTTTGCCATAGATTATATAACCATTAATACATTCTTGAATAATTAGTTTATATGTTTTCTCTAAATTTTGGGATGTCTTTGTAAATTTTTTATCAAGTTATTTTTTAGTAATATAACAAGATATTTATTTTAATTTCTATTAGTAATATAATTATAAGATTGTACAATTTTATAATACATTCATAACTTATCAGTTTTTAAAAAACTAATATTATGTACTTTATGTAATATATTTAAGTAGTCTATAATTAAATTAAATTGTCTTTTAACTTTTAAAAAATAAGAAAATTGAATTATGATTATATAATTATCCACTGTGTCCTTATCACATATTATATGAATTTTACATGGTAAATTTTATGTTAATTTAATTAAAAAATAATTTTTTGGTTTCATGCAATAAGGATTTTACATCATGCATTTTAACATCATAAAAATGTATAAATATATAGTTGGAATACAAAAGGCTCACAAATTTATTTTTATATATCGTTATGTGATCCATTAAAAATTACATGGGCCACCAATTTATTTAAGAAAAATGATATTAATAATATTAATTAAGAGTTAAGACATTAATTGCTTAAATTTCTTTCCTAACAAATTCAATTCTTTTCTCCTAAATTATGCAATGGAGGAGAGGATTTTGACAAAAGAGATTTTTTCTATAATGAAGTTCCGTTCTGCGTTTTGCTCGTCAACTTGTGAAATACTGTAATTTATGATTGGCTCATTGTAAACTCATTATATAAATTTAAGGGTTAAACGTAGACTACTCCTATAATTTAAGAAGTATTAGAAAATTTTCTTGATTTTTAAAATTCTAAAAAAATCATTCTACTTTTTAATTTATCAAGAAACTCCTCTTAAATACCAAGTAAAAAACACACATAATATGAATATTAGACAAGAATTTATCAAATATTATTAATATGATAACTTTACTCAGCTTATAAACTTGATCCTGATTAATTGAATTAGATTTAAATTAATAAAATATCTTAAATTATTAATTTAAATCAAATTTAATTAGTTAGATTCAAGTTTAAAAATTGTACTACATCGTTATGTAAATAACATTTTATTCAAGTTAAATGTTTATCTTGCATATGCTTTATCATTATTTTTAAGTAAAGTTAAAAAAAGATTTTTTATAAAAAATATTAAAATTAGAAGATTTTTTAAAAAATTTTAAAAATTAGGAAACTTTCTAAAAAATTTTAAACTACATAGAAGGAGATTTGTGATTCTTATCCTAAATTTAATTTCCATTCATCATTTACAAAAGTCAGTTAACCAAAGTCATTAATACTCACTAAGGATGAATTATTACTCCAAACGTACACGCAAATTGATCACTATCAAAGCATCTATATCTAAGAAAAAAGTCATCATACCAACTTTGATCAACACCGCAACTTCCAAAATGAGAT
This sequence comes from Erythroxylum citrifolium, assembly GCA_026284465.1. NCBI lineage: Eukaryota > Viridiplantae > Streptophyta > Magnoliopsida > Malpighiales > Erythroxylaceae > Erythroxylum > Erythroxylum citrifolium. The sequence continues at coordinate 59,611,839 of JANKOE010000007.1, forward strand.
GATTTTTGCTCCACATAAGAAATTTTACAGAGGAGGCATAAACATCATAATTTTCCACATAAGGTGGGTCAGCTTCGTAATGGTGCTATAAAATGCTTGTGGCAGTTCATCATTTGTTCAAAAAGCAACAAGAGCAGTAGTCGATCAGTAGAGATGGCGAGAGCAGAATACCATATGAGGTTACAAAAAGAAGTGATTATTATGATAGTATTATTACTATTACAATTTTGGATCTCCCATGGTTGTTTGGAGGAGGAGAGAGCTGCCCTGTTGCAGCTCCAACATTCCTTCAATTACCCAAATGGCACATCTTGGCAATCATGGGATATGAATATCGACTGTTGTAAATGGCTGAGGGTTGAGTGTGACGTCACAACAGGGCGAGTCAGTGAGCTACATCTTGGGTATTCTAGAGATGAGAGTTTAGGAGAATGGCAGTTCAATGCCTCTGTGTTCCTTCCTTTTCAACAACTCAGAAGTCTTTATTTAAGCGGCAACAACATTGTTTGTTGCGTAAAGAATGGAGGTTGTTCTATTTCTATTAATACCACACAAATACCATAAGATATCACAAACTAATACTGTTTTCTCATTTATATGTCCAACTCCCTCCCCCCTCACTCTTATATATATATATATATATATATATATATAGACACACACTCACACACACATAAGGATTGTCATTTCTTGCCAATTTAATTCAACTTAATTATTTTATTAAGCAAGGTCTAACATGTAAATACTGCAGGTTTTGAAGGATTCCAAAGGTTGAGCAATTTGGAGGTTCTCTATTTGGATGAGAATGGTTTGACTAATAATATTTTATCAATGTTGCACCGATTTCAATCTCTCAAAATTTTGTCACTGAGTTATAATAAATTGAGTGGATCAATTTATATGAAAGGTACATCTTTTTTTAAAATAAAATATTAATTTATATTTTATCATATTAATAATTTGTTAGTTTTAATTTTTAATGCATAATAATTATGAAATTTTAATTTTTAATACATAGTAATTATGATACTCACTTACTTTATTTTTTATTGTTTATTAGATTTGGTTAACATAACCAATTTGGAGGTGTTAGACTTAAGTGGCAACAATATTGAGAAGTTTGTTTCTGAAGGTATAAATTTAGACAAAATTTGAATATTTTTGTTAATCTTATTTTCAATTTTAAGATGTCATTCTTTATTATATTTTAAAAATAAAAGAGATGTATTTAAAAAGCCAAAAAAATTACAAGAGTAAAAACTTGGTTCCTTGCAAAGGAAATCCATTACAAAACTCACTTTTGATAGTGATAGAAAGGTTGGGAGGACCAGCAATAGTTAAGCCATCAGTCTGTTTTTCATTTTGATGGTAAGTTTATGAAAATAATAGTTTCTCTATGTTGTTTATTTATTGGTGATAGATATCCAAAGTTCAAGCAACATAAGCGTCCTTTCGCTAGCCTATGGCGTTTGTAACGGAAGCAACTTTGAACTACAATCATTAAAAGCATTCAAAAACCTTAAGTCTTTTCATTTGGAATACAATAATTTCATGGGAGTACTATTTCCTCGAGGTAACTAAAGTTTATAATCGATTACTTGTACAGTTGTTAAATTATTTTTCTTTTAGTCTTGAAATTTGTTATGGAATTTAAGATGATCTAATTAAAATATTTTTCTTTTGGTCTTGAAATTTATTATGGAATTTAAGATGATCTAAGTAAATTGGAAGAGTTGTTCTTGGACGGTTCTGACATGGACGAGAGCTTCCTCCTATCGCTTGGAGCACTTCAATCTTTGAAGCTCTTGTCCTTGGAGAGGATCCACTATGAGATGCTCAATATTCAAAGTAAGTAGTAACTCCTGTTTTATCAAATTCATAAGTAATATCTGCTTTAAGTTGTTAATAACTAAGGATGAACAAAAGTTAAATTATCATTTAGAGTTACAAAACATGTAATGTTTAGAAATACTTATACTTATAATTAATGATTTACAAGCATGTTATTTTTTTTAGAAAAATCCTTAAAATAATTAATAATTGAAAATATTATCTTTTTGTTGTGTGGCTTTTGTAGGTTTTCCCCGTTTCAAGAGCTTGATACGTTTAGATTTGAGTTATAATGTTGTGGGCAATAACTTCCTCAACTTCATTGTAAATACTACTTCACTTGAATCTTTAGAGTTGACAAGTTGTGAGCTCACTGCCAACATTGATGGTAATTTTTTATGAGTTAACATAAATTTTGAGGAATTATTATTTTTCTCTATACTCTCTAATGTTCTCTCAATTTATTTTTAGAATTATGCAAGTTGACGAATCTCCAAGAGCTTGATCTACAATACAATAAGATTAGTGGCACCTTGCCTCCCTGTTTGTCAGAGTTGAAGAATCTACAGAAGTTTGATCTAAAAGGCAATAATATTAGTGGCACCTTGCCTCCTTGTTTGGCGAATTTGAAGAATCTCCAGAGGCTTGATCTAGGATACAATAATATTAGTGGCACCTTGCCTCCTTGTCTGGAGAATTTGAAGAATCTCCGTAGGCTTGATCTAAGATTCAATAATATTAGTGGCATCTTGCCTCCTCGTTTGGCGAATTTGACACTTCTTCAGTATTTGGACCTGTCCTTCAATCACTTCACTGGAAATATATCTGCATCTCCCTTAAAGAGTCTCACATCTATCGAATACCTACGAATTGAGAATAATCAATTTCAAATTCCAATATCATTCTCTCCATTTCTCAATCATTCTAAACTCAAGGTTTTGACTGCTTATGAAAATGAGGTGTATGTAGAAAGTGGTGGGGTTGACAATAATTTAACTCCGAAGTTTCAATTAGAAGAACTTAGTTTGTCCTCTACATATAGGGAAGGAGGGGTATCATTTCCTAAATTTCTATACCATCAGCATGATTTGAGATTTCTTAATCTTTCTGGTATTCAAATGAGGGGAGTTGGATTTCCAAGTTGGTTACTAGACAACAATACGAATTTGGAGGACCTTTTTTTGAACAATTGTTCTCTTTTGGGAACGCTGGATTTGCCAATTCATCCTCACCCAAAGTTGCGCTACTTGGACATTTCCAACAATCTATTATATGGCCACATTCCTATAGAGATTGGAAGGTATTTTCCAATGCTAAAACTTTTATTATTCCGCAGAAACGATTTCATTGGAAAGATCTCGGATAGCTTGTCTAATTGTTCTCTCTTAAAATTATTAGGCTTGGATCACAATAACTTATATGGCAAGATACCAGAGTGGATTGGAAATATGTCTTTTCTTATAATCTTAGATCTATCAAATAATGACCTTTTTGGAAGCCTACCCTCAATGTTCATAGCCCCAAAAGTTGCACACATCTATTTATCCCATAACAGACTTGAAGGACCTTTTCCTGGTGTACTTCCTAACCCTTATGTGGCCACACTAGATCTAAGTCATAATTACTTAACTGGTGACATACCAAATTCAATCAAGAATTTGTATGGGTTGAAATATGTTCTACTAGATCATAACAATTTGCAAGGTGAAATACCTATTTATCTATGGTGGATGATGAATGAGTTGAAGTTTGTTGATCTTTCCCATAATAGGTTTGATACTCTCTCACTCAAGAACGATACTTTCGAAAGTCCTCCTGAGGGTGGTTATGTCTCTTACTATAATGAATTTCTTGAATTGGTAGAAAAAGGAAACACTTACCAGTATGGCACAAGACGTATATATGACATTGGTTTCATTGGATTAGATCTCTCCAGTAATAACTTGGCATGTTCAATCCCTTTTGAAATTGGAAACAAAGTAGATATGAAGATGTTGAACTTATCCTATAACAATTTGATAGGACATATTCCATTATCATTTTCGAATATGACAGCAGTGGAGAGTTTGGATCTATCCTACAATCACTTGAGTGGAATATTTCCTCCTCAATTGGTTCAATTAAAATCTTTAGAAGTATTTAGTGTGGCTTACAACAATATTTCTGGTAAGACGCCGGAAAGAGTCGGACAGTTTGCAACTTTTGAAGAAAGCAGCTATCGAGGAAATCTTTTTCTGTGTGGATTACCCCTGCCTAAGAATTGCACTCCAACAGAATCGTCAGTTGCAAAGGAGAGTTCGACTAATGATACTGCTGATAGTTTCATAGATATGCAGACTTTTCAGATAAGCTTTTGGGTTACTTTCACTGTTGTATTGATAGGAATAGCTTCAGTTTTGTGTCTAAATCCTTACCGGTGACAAGCATAGTTCATCTTTATCGAGTTGATGATCAACATCATGCTACTATTTTTTTAGTGGATCATCTTCCCTTCTTAACCAAATTTGGGATTTCTTATTTCTCTAAGAACATATGACTTAAGATCTTATTATAGTTGTACTTAAATTCGAATTTCACCGGTCAAAGCATTGTTTCATAGATCGATTCCTGCGGAAGTAGGCAAGAATCCTGCCTATGAAAGTATATGATGTACTCTTGTGAAATCCAGTTGAACAGGTGTTGAATCTTGTGTTTCACCATAAGACCTACTTAACTTGATTTCATCAGAAAATTTATAATTAATACTTACTCTTATACAGGGAGGAATAGGACCAGATGGATTATTGAGCGAAAGATCCACGAGGCTTAACTTATTTAATTTGCACAATTGTCTCGAAATCTCAAATTTGAACACTTGCCAAGCCATTTCTCCCAGTCAAATTATTATGACTAAGATCAATAGCAACCATCTCCTTGCAATCAAACCCGTTTGATAATGATCCTTGTAGCTTGTTATTTAACAAGTAAACTTATGGTATAGATGGAGGAAATAAATCTGGCGATAGAGTTCCCTCAAATTGGTTTTGTGATAGGTCCAAAACTGCAAGATAAGACATATTTGAGACCCACAAAGGTTTTTTACCGGAAAGATTATTATACCTCAAGTCAACGTTTTAAAACCCGGACCGGACGTCGAACCGGAGACTTTACTGGTCACCGGTTTGACCGGTTCGACCACCGGTTGAACCGGTGTGACGTCATAATTACGTAATAATTATATT
>JANKOE010000007.1:59690484-59709666 GCA_026284465.1 Erythroxylum citrifolium
TACACCAGTGGACAAGTCGACTTATCAGTACCGAGCAAGCATAAGTCGACTTACAAATGGTACAAGTCGACTTGCACTTACACTTTTGTGTAAGAGCATTGAAAGAAAATATGATTCCTTAACTCCCTTATCTTAAAATGTAGTTTTTACTTATCCGTATAGAATGGTAGTATATAATAGAAAGAATACTAATATAGTTTGTATTGAGGAGGGTGTAGTTTATACTCAAAGATGTCATTCTCATTTCTCACTAAAGCTATTACTTATTTTAAAATTGTCCTGATAACTTTTATTTATAACTACAGTATTAAATGTACTTATTGTATAATTTATATTGAGACATAATACTCTTTCCACTAAGTTAATTTACTTTTATTTAAAAGTGTTTGTCTTCCTTATATGTAATAAATGATTGTATTTTTATACATAGACATGGTATTGAGTAGATAGCATACTAGATTAGTTTGTATTGAGGTAGGATACAGTTTGTACTTAAAGATGTTATCACATTTTTCACTGAAGCTATTACTTATTTAAAATATACGGTGGTAACTTTTGCTTATTATGGTGGTATTGAATATATTAAGTGTTGATATAATTTGTATTGAGCAATGATATTTTTCTATTCAATCAATATATTCCTATTTAAAAGTATATTATTTGTTTATTTGTAATGAATGACAGTATTTTTTTATACATATAAATGGTATTGAATAAGTAAAGTACTAGTATAATTTGTACTGAGGCAGAGGATGGTTTTTACTTAGAAATGGTATTCCAATTGTAAAGTGTATATGGTATTTATTTTAATAATCCATGGTATTTTTTATATATTAGACTGGTATTACATGTATCGAGTACTAGTATGATTTCTATTAAGTCATGAAATTATTTATACTTAGTCATGATATTTACTTATAAAAGTGAAGTTGTCCCCTATTTGAAATGAACAGTTAATGGTGTTATATATTGTAAGACCCCAATATATACCCTAAAAGTATTACAACATATATAGGGTATATTAAGAAATGAACATAGAGAATTAAATGCATCTAAGCATAGTAAGGGATATAATGGTACTTAATGTAAAAGACATGGTAAATTGGTAATTTGTTCATTTTGGCATGTATATACATATTTAAAAGTGAAATATAGATGAGAATGAAATTAATTGATGAAGTTATATGCTAATGTGGGAATTAAAGATAGAAGAAGGATTAAATGTGCAATTTTCCTAAGATCAACACATGGACTAATAGGATTGAAGCATGTATGACCAATAAGATTAAAGCATTTGTGTCCAATAGGATTGAAGCATGTGTATGTCATGAAATGGACATGTAAGAGGGGAGAGAGGGATGTGAATTTAGGGTTTTGAATGCCAAAATTTCCTCTTATAATTTTCTCTCCATTTCATCTTTTCATCACACCATTTTGCATGTAAGGAATCAAGCTGATCCTAGGCAAAAATCAAGGTAAAAGTTAGTACTTTTCCTCTTCATCTTCATCTTTATCTTTTCTTGCTTTTCTCATAAAGATTTGGAATTATAAGGTTGAAATTGGGTTTCTAATTGGTGAATCAAACAACGCTAAAGGAGAAGAGAAGGAAAAGTACTAGAAGAGCTAGTTGGCTGATTTCAAGGTTTGAGACTACACTTAGTTTTATTTCTATTTGTGAGTGTTTGAATGGATAAAAATATTCATTTGCACATGAAATGGTCACTGTAATGATGTCTTAGTGTTACTTTGCATGGAATTGGTTGAATATGACAAGAGAGTAACGTGCAGTGGAATTCTGTCTTAGGTTCGTTTGAACCAGTCCCATTGTTTTGGCTATAATTCGACCTACAGACCTCTAAATTGGGTGATTTCAATTAGAGGTGAAACTTATAACATACGCTAAAAATATTTAGAAGAGAATCAGACCTAATTTTGGCTTAATAACATTGGAATTTGAGATTGAAAATGGTCACCTGATGTTGCCCTTTTTTGGAGCAGCTTGTGATGTTTGGCTCATGTTTCATCATTTAGAAGTTCAAATGACATGATTTTTAATACTATAGAAACTAAAGACAGGGAAACAAATTTCTAGAAGACATCAAAACCTAATTTTAACATTTTCTATGTGAAAATTACAAAAAAAATGGAGGTATGAATTTTGAGTAAGGGACACGATGAGAAGGAAATTGCATTATTCATATCTGAAACTTTTCTTATGTTTATGAAACTTTCCAAACACTTAAAAATAAATGAACTATTACTCACCATATGTGAAATGGGTGATTAAACGTTTAAATTTAAGATTGATCATAATGTGTACTAAAGGAAATTTACATATATATAGATAATTTATATGCATATTTATTGCTTTTATGTGTATAGTATGATATCATACAAGTGTGATTTTGATATCATTATAATGGTAGCAAGTTATGACTTGCATTTATGAATGTAAATACAGATTTTACGATTTCAAATGAACATTGTATGATTTGTCAATATATGAATTATGAAATTGGCAAATGGTTAAAGAAAAATGTTACAATGCCTACTTTATTGCTTTGGTGGTGGAGAGATAGGCATCGCTATAGGGTTACAATACAGTTGCTACAATTTGATACCAATGATGCCTTCATTTTCAGACTATAGTGTCTCTACAGTTTGATACCTTTAGGTATCTACAGTTTAATACCTTCGGGTACCTATAATTTGATTTCTTTGAATATCCATAACTTCAGTTATCAACATCCATGGGAATGTGTAGGCCTAACACAGAAAGTAAATTAAACAGTTATAAATAAGAAATACAACATGACAACATGAATAATTGGTATTGATGAGCATTTATATTGATGATTTGTAATGATGAGCAGTTGTATTGATAATTTTTATTAATGAGCGTTGAATATTAAATGTTTGGCTTATAAATATGTATTTACGATATATGAATAATACATTGAAACATATTTTCATTATGTGCCTTGATTGATTATGCCACCACTATTTATACATTTTGTGATATTTATGAATTTGTGTGCTTAGCGGATGACTGTTGTGAGTGGTCATCCCAACTAAGTGTTTCCCCCCCAAGCTTTCAAGCTTGACACGGGTGTTAATCCATGTAGATCCAGGTAATAGGAGTGAGGTACAAGGATCATCTATATGGACCAAGGCCAACCTTTTAATAAATGTACTTTTGGATTGTATCTTTGTGGTTAAACATAATTGTATATGTAACAGTTTGTAACTAAGAATTTAAGTTATATGTAATACTTCTTTTGGATTATCATGTAAATGCAAAGATGTAATAGTATTCTTAAATGATGAAAGTGATAAAATTTTGTAATATGTATATGTACAACATTGAATAGACAAATGCGTGATGAGAGTCGCTATAAATAAATAGAAATGTATGTCATGATTGTTTGTACAGGAATTTGGTTGTCATATATATGTAGGTGTTTATAGGTTCCATATAGGAGGTGTTACATATATATACATAGTTTGGAATGTAATAGGACATGGTATAGCTTATATAAATTTATGGTAGAATACTCATATATGAAAATATAGTAGCTAAAATGATTTAAAGCACAAATAGAGATGATCTTTTTCCTTATTCTTATTTTAAATCTGTGTTTCACTCTCCTTATAAAAATAGTAAATAGACTATTTTTACTATACTGCATCCATTTGGGTTAGAATGCAACACACAATGAACCTCACCTACATTATGACTCTGATTGGGATAACATTCTAGTATGGGTAAACAATTTCAAAAGATGGGAAAAGATCAAATGTGTGTTAGCCTCAGCTTAAATTGTTCACTTTATAGAATTTAGATGGAAAGGAACAAAAGGCTATTCAATAAAAGGAAAATTGAAAAGTATGTCTTAGCACATAAAATGCAATGCTGGATTAGAGAAATCTTGAGAATTCGCCAATTAACTGAAAAGTTGAGCCTATCTATTAGAAGAAGATGAAATCTTTAACATTTTGTTGTTTCTAGTTTTTCCCTTCGATAATAGAGTGATTTTGTTGTATATTTCTAAACTGGTGAGCACAGTCTTGTAATTTTCTTTTAATGCCTTTCTTCACTCGCAATGAAATCTTTAATTTTAAGAAAAGTAAATAGATGGTGCAGAAATAATCTGTGAATATTGTTAGAATTCATAATGGGCCTACGGGCCCATACGAGAAGGAATGCTAGACCATATATAAGCCCAAGTGAGGTTCCATCCTAAAACCAATTGGTGATAGGTGGAGTAACTCCTTAGGCTTATATATTAGTTTTTATTCCTCTCTTTATCCGATATGGGACAAACTCCCACTTCATATTTCAACAGCAAATTCATACTCGGCCTTATTTCATCTTTGGTTTTTATGTTTGTGAGCCTTAAAGCGAATTACCATGCCTTTACAAGACGCATAGTACGTGTGGAATCTCCATCCGTATCTGAAAAAACTCGGAAACTTTTCTCCGAATTCTTATTTAAAAGCTTGGTTATGGAAATTAAGCCTTTGATGATGAGTAAAATGGAGTTAGATTAATATAAGAAAGCAATCATGATTGACTTTGTGCTGCGGAGACAAAACTAAGTTGTTGTACATCATTTTTTCTTCAATCCTTTAGAAGTTTTGGAAACAGAAGGGAGAATTAAGTCGTTGAAATCAGATCGTGAGGGTACTTACTTCTCAGTATCACTGAGTACTTGATGTTCATATAATAAGTAGCAATTCATCCAACATTTATCTGAAATTCATACTTGACAAAAGCTGAATCGTTTGTCCAATTATCGCTCATGCCCTCCGTTCAACTTTCAAGCTAGGCCTTAATTTCGGGGATCAAATCTCCTGTCCAAGTTACCCTGTCCCTACTCTGTCCAGTGGGGTGGATGCCATCCATTTATGTGGACCCTAGTATGCCAATTGGACCTTTCCCTCTCCTCTCAAAAGAAAATAAGGCCAAAGTTGTTTAAGAATTTCATATCTAGGAAAATTTTGTCGGTCAGTTACTCAACTTGGCAGAAAAAGGTTTCATACTATCTTAGGCAATGCAGAAACGAGTGCTTCTGCAATTATATTAAGGCGAGGAAGTACCATTCATAAGCATGATTTGAAGATATAAGGACTAATAACGAGAGATTTGCAATATCAGGCAATTGCTCGCAAAAAGACTCCCAAGAATGCGTCAGTCACATCTAATAAGAAATCCTATGAAAGTGACTGCTTCTACGTTGCTAAATGCCATGAATATTACTCTCCAGCTTGACCAGACAACTGCGGAATCCTACCAAGACAGCAATTCCCAGTTCGCTCTCTATGGAGCAGATGTTATGTAAATGGTGCTGTGAAAATTTGAAGATGGCAATCACATCTTATAGCATCGGAATTTTGTTTGGTTCTCGTGGCTTTTTGGTGGAATGTCGAGATTTGGCTTCCCTTCGCGGTCATAAAGTTCCTCACTCAAGCCAATGGATTATTAATGGAAATTTTATCCAGCTAACCGGCGGGAAGTAACGGCAACCTTATTATTGCATAATTGCTCTCTTGATGCTATACGCTATACCACTGCTGTGTTCATTAGAAAGTGCTGAATGTACAGGTGTTACTCTTTGACTACTTGTTAGCTACTTGTTCTGTTTTTTGCTGCACATCTCAATAAAGAAAATATCTCTATACGGAGTCTACACTTGCCAAAGCGGCAAAGCCCAGTAATTTTCTACAACGTAGAAGAAATAGGTCTTGGTGAGCTTTCGATATGCCTTAGACCAAGAAATTTCTGAAACTTCCTAGTCATGTAAGCTTGGACGAGCAGCTGTCTACGTTATGCTATACACATTACAAGTAAGGAGTTCGGTTCATATCTTCACTCAAAATCCTGAAACATTATGTTGTGAGATTATTTTTATATATAAATCAGATATAACAATCTTAATATACTCTTCTCATGTCATGAATATATAATTAATAGGTAAAGTTTACAAAAAATAAATATTTGTGAGTAGCACAAGAACATATATCTGTAGGAAAAACCCATCACAAATTAATTTATAAGTGATTCTGATACCGTAACAAAATATTATTCATTCAATGTATCCTTACACTGGAACACGAATACAATGTGCTTTTATACTTAAAATTAACCATTGTCAACTTCTATAAGTAACTACCATTGACGAACTCCTGTAACTAGTTTTTATCCAACCAGTTGATTCACAACCATATACAAACAAACAAAGGGAAAACATGGAACAAAATAATAAGCATCCCAAAACTTTGTATAGCTGTGTCGATCGATGCTTTACTGAAAAGGAACATCCACTAAACTCGTAGAAACGAATAAAGGATTTAGTTACGAAGTTGTTCTTTTCGAGAACTTGCACACTGAAGAGTTGTTTACAAAGTTGTTAGCTCGGGGGATACTATGCAAAAAGCACCAAGCTTACAAATAACTACAACCCCTAGATGTACTAGAACAAGAACATAGAGCTAGTTGCCATTTATGTAGTGACTATTTAGAGCATTTTTTTGTCATCAACATACAAACAATTTATAGGAACAAACGTTAGTATAGTCGAGTTAATACTTTGTTAGGTGCCATTTAGAGTATGTTTTGACATGAAGAACTAAGTAGTTTATGGGAAGAAACGTTAGTAATAGTCGAGTAGTAGTGTCCACTGCACTATATAAATATTACAGTTCAAACATTTTCTCAAGTCTGTCACCCAACTCGAATCTATACTCATAAATCACACACAGGAGTGCATGCCAGGTTGAGAAAACAAATGGCTACAGGAGCAGCTGAGATGATGCGTCGCTGTGTCTTTGATGGAAGCATATCATTGCATGACTCAGTAATAGAACGAAGGCCATATCATCGCAACTGTACCTGTGCACTCCACAAGTTAAAAGATGTTTCCTCCGACCAGGTTTGCTTTCATAGAAGGACCGTAGCATTTCCAACGAAGACGTCGTTGACAGATTGTTCCTTATGCATAGCAGCTCCGAGATTCTGTTCTCGTTCATTGAATTTTCAGGCGAAGACAGAGATAACCTTTAGGAATCTGTGTCAGGTAGACGATTAAAGGCGTGGAATTTGTGAAGCTTAACGTCGTAATTTTGTGTGGCCTTCTATTGGTGTCATAGATTTGGTAGATTTTGTACACTCTGGTAACCTTTTCAGTACATTGCTGTAAATTCTGTTACCAAAGTTTCAGTAAATGTCATTTCGTTCATAATACATACCGTTGTCAAGCACACTATATGCCTTCCTCCTCTTGAATGAAACTTTAAGAAAATGTACAGCATTCATTTTCATTTCAGAAAAGTCAAAAAGAAAATAGAGAGTGAACAGAGATCTCGAGTTTGAGCTCCAAAAATAGAAAAATCTATTTGGTCAGTACTGTACTTCTTACGGGTTAATTTGGTGCTAGCGAAGATTAATCTAAGTATGGATAACTTAAAGACACTTCTTCTCACAATCGAGACACTTCTAAAATATCGCATAGATAAAAAAGAAAAAAGTAAATAGTAAGTAATCACTTAAATTTAAAATCTTCAGTTTTTTTTAACTGTAATTAAGTAATTGGAAAGACTTAATAAAAAGGATCTTAGTCGTATCATTCACTTAATGAAATCTTTTACGAGTTTAACAATAAAAGCGCCACCGTAGTTAACACTCACCTTGTTCCTAGGAAAACCTAACTATATTAACAGAATCCAAAACCACAGGATCGCTAAATCCAACGAAACCATTGTTTCCTTAGTTACAAGGGAACTGTAAGCATCACTGCCCTTACCGAATCATACAAGAGAAAGAGGACTTAACGCTAATGCGCTGCATGAACCGTTACCAACTGCCAATGATCTGCACTAAAAACAGAATGTACCATTAAATATCTTTAGAATTTGAAACTTAGTTCTTTTACTTAAAATGCACATTGCACCAATTTATTGTGTCAAAACTCATAATTAGAGAACTAATTTCGCCAAATAATTACCAAGTATATTCGATCAGATAAGTCAAAAAATTAAATATGGGTCCTTTGGTATGTAATATGACTTTCTAAACAATATATTTATTTTTATTTGACCCGGAAAAGGAATTGTTTTGAAGCATTAGAAAAAAAAAATTGACAAGACATTTGAGACAGCAGGCATAAAGTTATAAAACGCCTTTAGTCCTAGAGTTCGTTGAGGCAAGGAACCGACAAAAGAAACACTTACACATAGTATGTTCCGATTCCCCAAGAAACTGGACCCTAACTGTATTCAACTACCTACAAAATGAGTGACGAAAACAATAAAGGACCATTCACTTACATCCAAGGAAAAAAAAAATCTCTACCGCTCACACCATTTCTTCCACCTTGGTGAACATAACTCGAGCGCCATAATCAAGAATCAGAGCTTGTCGTGGAGTACCCGTTTTATATTAGTTGTTTAACTACCATGTTAAGGACAACAAGGACAAATTTCCACAAATCACCAAAAGACTAAACAATGAACCTCACTGAGTTCTCACTATGTAAACACTACGTGGGGAACTAAAAAGTTCAGCTCATTCACACAAGCGATCATAAGGCAAAATTAGGAGAACGGATCAGAGAGAGAAGAGAATGGCTTTTGGAGCAGTAGACATGATGCTTCAGTGTGTCTTCGATGGAAGCATTTCAATGCATGACTTGGGAATTGAGCGAAGGCCTTACCACCGGAACTGTAAGTGCGAGTTGCACAGGTCAAAAGGGACTTGTTCCTACGCTTGCCCTAAAAAAAGGAACGTATCATTTCGAAAGAAACTAAAGTGGAATGATCGTTCAATGTGCGTGAAGGCTTCCGGATTCTCTTCTCAATCTTTCGTTCTCGGTGACTCTTCAGTTGCGAAAGGAACTTCTGCGGATGGGGTGCTTCACATAGATGACAGACATTCAATAGAACTGGTACAGTTCAATAGTTTCGCTCCAACTGATCACATAATGTATAAAAACTTTCCCAATTTTATAAAAGTAATATGATGTTAATCTGATCTGCTGCTCTTCCATTACTGCCATGAGATTGTTTTGTTATGCTATGTGGCTACACAACTCATGTTAGTCTGTTACTGAATTTGGTTTTTGCACCAATTAGACCGTTAAAGTTCTTCAGAAAAAAAAAATATGACAGTAGGGACAACAGAACAGGAAAGCAATAACATTTCCAAGTTGAATATCAGATCTTTCAACACCATCTTCTTCATATTAGTGTTTAGAAGAACTGTTAAGCAATATGGAGATACTGGAAAAGATCTGTGTATGTAAATCTCACTTCAAAAGGACTACATGATGAAAACAATACATTTTTTTCCCTTTGTTTTCCAGCAGTTGCTTGATAGCAAGAAAATCTGCATCATAGCCAACATTCATTCGGACTGCGTTCCATCATCAGTAATTTGAAGAAATAATTTGCCATCACCTTATGGTCTTCTTTGTTCTATGCAGTAAATGTTACGAAAAGATTAGTAGACCAAAATTAAAATTTAATCAATTAGCAATATATATATGATCTAAATAGCAGATTCTTGGTTTGTTCTTACATTTCTTGGGTATGATCTATATAGCAGTTACGGTGGAATCTTGTCAGAGTAGAAAATGAGCCTGAAAAGTATACCAACTTCTTAGAAAAATACCATCTAACTTCTTTGGCTGAAGGTGCTTGTAAGAAGCAATATTAATTAATCTATCCTGCATAGTGCATATGTGTAACGAGTATTACAGCTTCAGTTATCAGTAGAATAGTTTTCTCCAATTGCTGAACTTTTTTTAAAAAACTTTTTTATATAATGTTTTATATGAAAAAGTTGCATAAGCCTTTTAAGTAATAATCTGAAACAATCATGCTTCAAGAACAATAGCAATTTCAAACATTTCTACAGGATTTATATTGGTTACTGCAAAACATATAACAAATGAAGGTTTCAAGGTCACAATAGAGGACAGAGACCAAGTTTTTTTTTCCTCTCCCAAATCGTCAATTCCTCGAAATTGCTAAAATTGGGGGAAATGAATAATTACGCCCTAGAACAAAATAAATTAAAAAACCACTTAAAATGTAATTAACTAATAAAATTATATTTTGATAATGACATTTCTAATAATATATTGTTCTTTAAATAGGTTTACTTTAATGACAATGTTTTACAAATATTTAAATAAAATCTTAACGTTTTGATATTTATAAATTGATTATTAATGGTTATTATCTATTTATAGAATAATTATTATTTAAATAAATTCATAAAATAATGATATAATTTTTTATTATAAAGAAGATATTAAGAGGTGCATTATTAAATTTATACCCTCTCCACTTTTAACTTGTAAATTTAATTTTTAGTGAGAAGAAAATTAAAAAAATACAATTTCACTATAATTTAATATAGAATCAAAAGATCTCTAAAAAGCAATTAAAAGTTAAAACTATATCATAATCATACCTACAAAATTGGACTATTTTTTTCCCCACAAAATTGGATGAAGTAAGTTATGTGTGTGTGCAAGAAGGCCTTTTTTTGTTTATTATAGCCTTATGTTTATACAACTCATACAAATATCAGGCAGACATTTCCAAAACTTGGTCCAAACCAAACTTACTAACATTCCAAGACTCATGTCCAATCCAATTGTCCTCCAATTAAATGTGTAACAACTCAAGTAAATCATATTGCTTGCTAATACTCAACTAAATACCTATTTTAAAAGCATAAACATATTTGGTGAAACGAACGACTATAATTTTTTAAAAAATTTAACTAAAAAGGAAATATTTGTATAGTAATGTGCAACATATAGCATAGGCAGTCTTTTGAAACCTCACGAAACACAAGTCTCTTAAGAAACCTTCATTTCTATTCAACCACGCAAATGGTAGATTCATTATTGTCGCTTATTGCTTGTATTACTTTCTTTACTATTCAACCCTCTTGGAAACAATGAACCTATCGAAAATGTTACGGAATTGTGATTAAGACACGAAATCTGTATTCTTGGCAACTAGACAAGTTAAAGCAAAAAACAAAAAAAAGTGCAAATCAAATTCCACCTGTCTAATGCCATAAAGATCCCATTTTTTTCCTGACAGATGCTTCCTGAATATCTGGAAGGCATTTGCAGCTGGAGGTAGATGAACTCCCCAAGTTAACACATCTAAGTTGGCTTTTTCTTCAATAAAATGTTCCTATTCTTGCACCAAGTAGCCCCAATTCATCAACACGTAGAAAAACAGGCGCAGCCTTGTCTCTGTGAGGATTTTTCCTCATTCTATCTATTGCTGTTATTTAGGTATGCACGTAGGTGACAGAGTAAAGAACCGAAGCTTCACTGGCTTTTAGTTGTCCAACTACTTATCTAATTAATTACCTCCCCACCATTAGCGGATTCCAATCTGTATAAGTACATTTTGATTAACTCCTAAAGAATTTCAATAAATATTCACAACCTGCAGACAGAAATATATATTAGCTTGCACAGTGTGATCAAAGTCTATCCAGGAACAAGAAAAGAATTTGAAAAAAGTGTCTGAACTCTGAAGAGAAGAAAATGGAAGCCGGAGCAGTTTGGATGATGCTTCAGGACGTTTTTGATGCATGCATATCGAATCAGGAAATGGAAATTCTAAGAAGGCCATATCATCGAAACTGCAAGTGTGAACTTCACAGATCAAAAAGGGTTTGTTCCAATACTTGCTTCGCCCATAAACGTGTATCATTTTCCTCCAAACGGAAACGGATTCATCGCTCCATGTCTATGAACACAAGCTTCAAACTTTCTTCACTTGTTCGTGAGCCTTTAGCTGTAAATGAAGCAGCTTTCAGGGGCTTCAAGGCAGGTTTATGGTAAGAATCCGGCTGGAGAATTCAAACGGCTATCTATTGAACAGTCCCGGAGAATTAATAGTTTTCATTTGAAGCATTTAAATTGATGACTCATTATGAGGAGTTGATTCAACATGCATGCGCTGAAGTTACGACAGTACGACATCGTTTGAAGAATTCCTTCTTTAATTTTCTTAATTATTGGATAATCCAAAATGTACTATTTCATAATTATTGCATTTTTCTATTTTAATCTTCCAAAATATATTATTTTGGTTATTTAAATCTTTGTATTACCGTAAAGATTAATCAAACTCTGTATCTATATCTCACTTTAAGATTTGGTGAAATAGTTATTATTCATACTATCATATTTTAATTGTGTACTTTTCCTTAAAGTAATCAAGTTATACAATTGTTTCAAATACTAATAATACTTAAATAAAAATTAGAATAAAAATGGCTAAAGTAGAGAGCATAAACAAAATTGATATGTAAAATCATTATTATTATGTTTAATAAATATAAATTATTTGTTCTATTTAAGATAATCGTGATTTTTGAGAAATATTAAAATTAAACTCCAGAAAATATGTAAAGTTTTAATCAAGATTTAATTATCTCTAGATAATTTGAAAATTACTAATGTACTACACAATACATACTTGCAAGCTTTTGCTACTCAATTAACTGTACCAACTTAATTTGTTAGTAAATCAAATATTAGTAAACAAATATACGTCTCTAACATAATTAAAAAGAATGTAATTTATTAAAATTAAACATTTATGACGAGTAATGACATAATTGTAAATTAATTTATTTGAATTCTTTTTTTTGAAAGGGTAATTTATTTGAATTCTAATCTATATATTAAGTTTTATAAATAACATAATCCAAAAAAATGAATAGTTAGACCCCTTAATTTGCTGTTTTACGATCAACTGCCTGTCTATATAAAGTCAAGCAAAGGCAATGTTATCCGTTTCAAAATGTTCATCTTAATAAGGTGGAGCTTGAGCTCTTAACGGCTGCTCAAATGATGCTTGGACATGTCTTCGATGGAAGCATTTCAATTTTCAACGCATGACACGGGAATACAACGAAGGCCCTATCATCGTTACTACACTTGTGCACTGCACAACTTAAGAGGTTTCTGTTCTAATGTTCTTTCCAAGAGAATGAACGTTGCATTTCCTAAGAAATAGGAACTGAGTGATAGCTGTCTCTCAGCCGCGATAACAACCAGTCAAGTTTCTTCTGTTCCTCGTAATGTTTCAGCTCTAATTCCAAATGAAACTTGTGAGGAATCTAGTGGTGAAAAGAGGAGGATCGCGTGTGTTACAGGAAGAAACATATTATTTACTTTTTAGTTTTTGGTTTGGTCGGCTGGCCGGCCTTATCAGGCCAGCTCCAGGTCTAGATATCGACGGCCCAGTCACAGGAGATAATCTCCCATGCAAACATAACGACTCACGTAAAAACCTAAACTTAGTGGTAACTTCAGGTATATGAGGTACTATTCTTCCCTGATTCAGGTACGAGATTACAACCCTACTTTTCTCTGTTTTCAGCAACCGAAACTTACACCAAAAGACTGACTTGAGCGTCGGAGGGGCCTCTCGGGAATCAACTCCCGGCCCGCCGTTATTTGTTTTGCAAGTATTCCGTAGCCAGAGTTGCACAGATCATGGATCCAAACAACGACGTTCAACCCCAACAAGATCAGGCTGAACCAATTTTGATTCTTCTCAAGTTCTCTGGTTCAATTATCAAGTGATTCTTTGATTTGTACGAAACTGTTGATTTAATCAAAGGTTGCTTGTGTGAAATTCTTACCAAGATATATAATTCTTTACACCTAAGTTAAATTGTTTATTAATCAATTAGTTAAATTTAAATAAAAATCAGTTAGAGGAAAGTTTTAAATCTAAAATTTTGTGGGGGCAAAATTTATTAGTTTATACTAAAATTATTATTATTAAATTAATGTCACTGAAATATTTTCATAAAATTGATGATAAAAATTTAGTTGGATAATGGTATTTATAGCATTATTACAAACAGTAAAAAGATGAGAGCTCCCAATTAACCGAAAGAAGAACAATAATAAGAATCATTGAATAATTTCGTATTATTACTAAATAAGAATATTTTTTATTAAAATAATTTTTATATTCACTAAATAACAACAATAATAACAATAACTCAGTAAAGATCTTACTTAAATGTGAGGTCTGAGGAGGTCCGGTAGTATGGAGTCTTACTCCTAACTGTTTGAGAGCGTGATAGACTATATATATATATATATCTTATATAATAAGATAATACCAGTCAAAAGTAAAATAAAAATAAATATATATATATAAAAGATGATAATAATAATAAAATAAAATAGATAAATATGTATTAATATAAATGTAAATATAAATAATAAAATAGATAATACAATAAATATAAAACAGGATAAAGAGTAAGAGTAAAAGATAAAATGTATAAATAAATGCATAAATAAGAAAGAAGATAAGTAAATTAATTAATTAAATAAGACATTACAAGAAAATATTTAGACTAAGTAAAAAAATGTTTAAGCTAAATAACTAAAAGGAAAGCACTGCATGTTAAAAGTTTAGGTCTTATGACTAAGAAAAAAATGTTTCAAAGAGCTATAAAAATCAGAAGAACCTCTCTATGCGAGATTTTTTATTCGTATCTTAATACGTCAAAGTTTTCTACAAAGGACCATATCTTCTGTAAAATTTGACACAGTCATATCATTACTAACTTCCTCCTGGTTTTTCTCAAGCCTTCATTTTTTTTTCTTCTTACAGTCTCTAATTATATTTTTCTCGCATTTTCTCACTGTAACATCAAGTGTCTCCTTTCAATATTCCTGAATCATCTAAGTCTTATCTTTCTTAATTTTTTTTAATATTAATCACCTTTAATTTGTCAGCTTTGATTTGTGACAAATCACTAGTTATTAATAAATAATAGTTACCAAACTCTTTTCATAACATATAATACCCATCTAGATGCATTAAAGGTGAATAGACAAAACTTATATGTCTAGTGCTTTTGTATTCTTTTTTCTTATCTGCTTTCTCCAGGATGAATCAACAGATAGTTTAGACTTCAATACCTCCTCAATAGGCATAGGTTATTGTGCCTGCATAGGTATGGTACTTGGACCTTCATCCACCGGACCTGACTTTATGAGAAGTGGATACGAAATAATCGCAGTATCTGTCCTGCTATCTCCTGGAGGATATGAAGATCCTCCCTCATCATGGACATCGTATTCTAAAAACTTGGCCATCTGCGATTCCACTATTCTGGCCCCTCCTTCTCTATAGTAAAATCTGTAGCCTTTAAAGTGATAAGGATAACTTACCAAATAGCAACGAGTGGAATGAGGTTGCAATTTGCTCTCATAAGGATTATATAACCTTACTTAGCCCCACACAGGAATGTGTGCAAGACTTGGTTTCCTTCCAACCTAGAGTTCAAAAGGCATCTTTGGTACTGATTTACTTGGGACTCTATTCAAGATATACAATGTTGTCTTGATGGTTTCTCCCCAAAGGTATCAGGTAGGTTAGTCCTGCTCTGCATTGACCTCATCATGTCTCTTAGGGTGCGATTGCGTCTTTCGATATACCATTTTGCTTAGGGCTACCTGGCATAGTGAACTAAGTCACTATTCCAACTGATTCCAAATACTTGGCAAATGGACCCTTTTCTTGTCCTGCAATTCCATGCCTGCTATAGTATTTCCCTCTCTTGTCAGATCTGACAATCTTTATTGATTTGTCCAACTGGTTCTTAACCTCAGTTTTAAAGATCTTGAACTTATCAAGAACTTCAGACTTTTCCTTAAGTAAGAACACATAACCATAGTGAGAATAATCGTCTATAAACGTCAGAAAATATCTAGCATTGCATAACTTGATTGTATAGGGACCACTAATATCTGTATGTATGAGGTCCAATAAACCAGAAGCACGAGTTGACCCTTTTTTCTTTATCTTGGTCAACTTACTTCTACAACAATCGATACATGTTTCCAGATCACTGAAGTCCATAGTTGGGAGAATGTTATCCTTTATGAATCTCTTAACCCTCTCCCCAGAAATGTGGCTAAGACGTTTATGCCACAAGATGTACGGTGTTTCCTTTATAATGGCTCTCTGAGTAACAGGTTCAGCAACATAAGAAGAGACATACATTTCGTTAGGAGTAAGACATATTCTATATAATCTGTAGGATAAAAAGGCAGTTCTGATATGTCTTTTATTGATAGAAATATTTACAACCAAAGTATGAAATACAAAACGATAGCCCTTTTTATCCAAAACTGATATAGAGATCAAGTTCTGTCTAAAAGATTGTATATAAAACGTGTCTCGTAAAACTAATACAAATCTCGTATCAAGGTTCAAACCTATATCTTCTACATATAAAACATCCACCTTAAACCTATATCTTCTACATATAAAACATCCACCTTATCAATGTTGTCGACCATTAGCTTCTCCTCTCCTTTAGTTGGCCTTCTCCTGGATCTGAACACTTGTATTATGGAAGCAAAATGGTTAAAAGTTCCACTATCTAACCACCAAGAACTTGATGTGGTTATAGCTACATTGGATTCATGAATCATATAGGCCGAGGAGTTATCTGACAGTTCCTATTTAACCTTCCACAACTTGTACTTCTCACAATCGGCCTTCCTATTCCCCTTCTTTTTACAGAAAAAGCACCTCATACATTTTAGGTCAAGTGACCCCTTAGCAATGTTGGATTGTCCAGTCTGAATCTTCAGAGAGGGTTTGGGTTTCTTACCCTTACTCTTAGGCTGTTGGGGCGTAGCCTTCCCCTTACCCTTGGCAGCTACAGACATGGTTGCATGAGGAGAACTCTTAGTCTTCTTCTCCGCTACAACACACCGGGAAATCAAGGCATTAATGTCCCAGGCCTCATTCTAAGAGACGTAGGAGGTAGCCAACATCTCAAACTCTCTAGGGAGAGTATTTAGTTCCTGATGTATTATGAGGATATCAGGAATTGGTACTCAAGTACCTTTAGCCTAGTCTGAAGATGAACCATCCTGATAATGTACAGTGTAATCTAACAAAGGTTCTGTCATCAAAGAAGAGATCAAACATTCCTCAATGTGGCCATTGTGAGAAGTTTGGTCATACAGAGAAATATTACTAGCATAAAAGGAAGTCTAGATGTTTTAGGTGTAAAAGATTTAGACATTTGAAAAAGGATTGTAAGTTCAACAATGGAGAACAAGCAAATACAATGCAAGTGATTGAAAAAGACAACCTTTTTTAGTTGGTGAAAAGTGCACCGAGACGCATCATAGAGAGAAGTGCTCTATGGAAATAAGTGATGAGAGAAGTGCTTCAAAGAAAAGAATTATGGAGAGATGTGCTCCAACTATTAAAGGGTGATGGGAAGTACATCTTCAAATTCAAAAAGTCTTACAATTTTGAATCAAGAGGGAATATTGGAGAATGATTCAAAGTTGTAAAAAATGTAGTCTTTGTTTAAAGATAAAATTTGAGAGTAGTAAGATATAGTAGTAAAGATAAGACCTGTTATTTATTAGAAGATAAATTTTTATCTGTTAAAATAAAATTATTATTGGTTAGGATTTAAACTTTTAAATTTTTGATTTGTTTGTTTAATCTTTACCAAGATATTATTTAAGCTTATTATTTATGTTGTGCAAGCGGAAGCTAATCGAAATAAAAAACACACAATAAAATTATAGCGAGCAATAAAATAAAAGGAAAGAGATGCGATATTTAGAGTGGTTCAGCAAACTCTAGGCCTACGTCCACTGTAGAGACATGTCACTATTTATTTGGTGGAGAATACACAGGGCAAGAATAATGCTCAGATCCCAAAACCCCAATACACCCGAATCTCACAATCTCACAATAAAGAAAACGCAGCGAGCCAATTTGTGTATGTCTCTTAGTTTTGGCTAAAATTCTATTATGCTCCCTTTATAGCTGTCGCACGTAATATGACCAACGGCTATGTCAATTTGACAACATATATATATATGTATGTATATATATATATATATATGTATGTATATATATATCTATGTATATATATATATATGTATGTATGTTGGTAGGTCAATTGATCCAACTTCAATTTGGATATTAACTAAACAAAGCCCAAGTCCAAAACATAGTCCAAGTCCATTAAATGCATGCCATATTTCAACAATCTCCACCTTGGCTTGAATTCACCAAACCATTCAAGCAAGAACATCTCCTTTTGGTACCAAACCCAGTACCATAATTTTGCACTCCCTTTTCAGGTAGGAGTGCACCACCACCACAGAGAATCAACAAGAGACAAGATGGATCAAGTCCAAGCAATGCTTGTACTTGTCTGTAGGAGCTAGCTTCGTCAATATATCCGATGCATTTTTCGTAGTATGAATCTTTGACAAAAGAATTTCCCCT
The DNA here is from genome assembly GCA_026284465.1 of Erythroxylum citrifolium. NCBI lineage: Eukaryota > Viridiplantae > Streptophyta > Magnoliopsida > Malpighiales > Erythroxylaceae > Erythroxylum > Erythroxylum citrifolium. The sequence continues at coordinate 59,708,833 of JANKOE010000007.1, forward strand.
GAACCAATCCATTCACGAATCCTATGATACTTGACATCAATATGCTTGGTTCGAGCATGATACACATGATTCTTCGCCAAGTGAATCGCATTCTGACTATCACAATGCAAACAAATACTGCCTTGTTTAAATCCAATTTCCTCAACCAAGCCTTTCAACCATAAGGCTTATTTAGTTGCCTCTGTTACTGCCATATATTCTGCCTCAGTTGTAGATAATACTGTTGTAGACTGTAATACTGACCTCCAACAAATAGGACCTCCACCAAAATTATAAATGAACCCGGTCGTAGACCGTCAACTATCAAGATCCCCTACATAGTCTGCATCAACATAACCAACAACATTACCCAATGCACCATTCTGATTAAACATAATACCATAATCAACCATTCCTGCAAGATACCGAAATACCTACTTCACAACATTCCAATGCTCTTTTCCTAGATTCCCCATATATCTGCTAACAATACTGACTGCATGTGAAATGTCTGGTCTGGTGCAAATCATTGCATACATAAGACATCCCACTACATTAGAATATGGCACCCAAGACATAAACTCCAACTCATCCTCATTATTAGGACACAATTGTGAAGATAACCAAAAATGAGCTGCAAGCGGTGTATTTACAGGTTTAGCTTTATACATACTAAGCCTCTTCAACACCTTCTTCACATACTTTTTTTGGTTCACAAACAATTTCCCTAATTGCCTGTCCCTGTGGATCTCCATGCCAAGGATCTTTTTCACACCGACCTTCAATAAAACACATTCCGATTAAATTCTGAAACTCATCGGAAAAGTCGAAACATTAAGGAATCAACAAATCGTT
>JANKOE010000007.1:59712641-59732923 GCA_026284465.1 Erythroxylum citrifolium
CTCCCCCTTTTTTTCAAAATTTTTAAAATAATGTATCAATATGGACTATTTTGCAATTTTTAAAAAGTTTAGGGACTTTTTTACAATATCCCGAAACGGTACCGGTACCGACTGATACCGGTACAGTTCCGTTTCAGAGCCCAATCCGGTACCAAGTTCGGTACGGTATTCAGAACATTGGTTTGATGTTCGATTAATTTTTAAAACATTGCTACTTATTAAAAAATCCAACAGATGACCACGAACACTTCCTGCTCAAAGGACTGCGACAGAGGCCAATGTGTGCAATGTGGAAAACGTAAGTCAAATTCTGACACGCCAAACTATAGGTCCCTACCTCAACTGCAGCTTACAGTTGTACGAGGCTGATTCGTTATACTCTTTCATGCTTGTGCTCTAACCTGTTGTCCCCCTTTTTGTGGTCCATGAAAGCTCCGGCCTACACGTGTCCTCCGTCGCCGTCCCACTCTCCACAAACCGCCAACAAGTAGGCACCGTAGCCTCACTGTGTAAAGATTGAAACTTGACCCCTCTCCACAGGTGACAGTCCTTCTCTCTGTTGCGAGTAAACCAAAGCAACCCTTAAACGTATGCTCCTTTCAGCACTTGTCTTGGATCTTTAAAAAAGCGTCTTTCTTATGATACCTCCATAATATAAACTATATTTTTGCAGGATCCAATGATACAATAGGATAGTACAATATTAGTCAATTGTTTATTGTTATCTACCATGAAAAATCTGGTCTTTCTTGATTAGATTATGTACAAATGATGGTTTAAGCTGATTCAACAACCAACTAAGTGAAGAAAAGAGTTTTTATCGACAAGTCTTCTCGAGGGTGTCTGGACTCTGGAGCTAACTTTCTTTGTTTCCTAGAAGCCAATAGAAGAGAAGATCACTTGTCTATTAATCTTTCGTTGGAACTTGAAAGTCCTTTCCTTTTTTTTTTTTGCACTATCGGGACACCGATTAATGTTGCTGTGAAAGTGAGTTGCTTGTAAATGGCTTTCCAAGATCATTTTTCTGGGCACATGTCTTTTCAGGCGCCGGCTCCGTCAGCCTCAGCAGGACCGGCGTGGCTCAGCAACGCTGTTTTTCAACGGACCGATGATGGTATGAACCGAAACCGTAAAAGCGAGAGTGGTAACAACAACGTCGGTGAAGAGGAGTTTTTGGATAGCGATGTTGGAGGTGCTGATAATTGGGAGAAGGCCAAATGCAAGGCGGAGATATTAGGCCATCCGTTGTATGAGCAATTGTTAGCGGCTCATGTGGCTTGTTTGAGGATAGCAACACCAGTGGACCAGTTGGCGAGGATCGATGAGCAGTTGGCACAGTCTCAGGACGTGGTGGCTAAGTACTCGGTGTTGGGGCATGGTCAAGTGGTGAACGACAAAGAACTTGATCAGTTTATGGTTAGTGCTTCTTCTGTTCTCTTCTTTCACTTATTGGTCTGAAATTTGTGAGCTTAAGGTTCGTTTGTTGTTAGAGAAGGGAAGAGTTCCGATTAATTGTGCTTGAGAATTGGAGTGCACTGAAAAAATACTGACCTCTAGCTGGCAATCGTGCTAAAGATTTCAAGAAAGATAAAGATGTTTCCTTTTGTCAGACCCTTGACAATTTGAAAATTTTCTGATCCAAGTATGATATTGGAAACTCGGACTCTTCTTGGAAGACTACTTGTAGCTCTTGTCTTTTGGTTGAAGAGATGCTAATTGTGCAGAATTCATTCTGCCATGAAAGGGCAACTCCAAGTTTCTGGAAAATGTGTAAGGATTAGTATTTGAGTAAAAATGGAGTCTAATCTTATCATGTTCTTCTGTTTGCACAGAATTCTGTAGTGATTACGTCTCCCTTATTGATAGCTAGGGTATTATTACAACCTTACTTTTCCTTCTTAAGTGGTTCTGCTCCATTTGCATGTATATAATTTCAAATCTGCATCGCCATTGTTTTCTTATTTCTCATTTGAATATCCCTAGTTCCCCTCTTAGAATCTTTTCCTTCTATGCAGACACATTACGTTCTGTTGCTGTGCTCCTTTAAAGACCAACTGCAACAACATGTGCGTGTACATGCTATGGAGGCGGTTATGGCTTGCTGGGAGCTTGAACAATCTCTACAAGGCCTGACAGGTAACTCGCAATCCAGCCTAAGTCCTCTTCTTTAACTGATAAGAGATAAAAGAGGCCTTAGTCCTGTTCAGAAGTAGTTTTGTTCTTTTCCTAGTTTTGTTCTCCTTTTCCGTTAGCAGAATTCTAGGTGGTACAACTCTTTCAGGCCAAATTTTCATCCTAGCTTGCTTATAATTTTAATGAACAGCCTTATGCAGAGCCCGAAACGTTGTACCTGGAACAAAAAGTTGTCGACACAATGATTTATGATACGAGAACTTGTTATATTAGTAACGAAATTGAGATTATTTCATTTTGTACTATTTGTTGGATTGTGCTTATCAAGAAATTGAGTCTAATTTTGCTTGCCTATCTACCTGCTGATGTTTGCATCATTGTTCTCGATTACCTGATCTTCAACCTCGCTTTCATTCTTAAACTACTATGTTGGATAATCGAAAGAATGTCTTCTTATATGCAAATGCAGTAAGCTCAACATGAATGGTCGATAGTAAGGGCTCTCTTCTAATTCATATAAACTTGTTTCTTTCCCTAATCCAAGTGTTCTGCTAATTCAAGTTTACCGTACTGTTGTTAAAGAATTTGAATCAATACCACCTCTATTGTGTTTGATTTTTGCCTGCTCTGGTTGAAGCAGCTAAATTCAGAACTTGATTCCTGATAAATCTTGCTTAACAGGTGTATCTCCTGGAGAAGGCACTGGTGCAACCATGTCTGATGATGATGAAGACCATGCAGACAGTGATAACAACTTTTATGATGGAAGTCTGGATGGCCCTGATAGTATGGGATTTGGTCCTCTTGTCCCCACTGAAACTGAGAGGTCCTTAATGGAGCGAGTTAGGCTGGAATTGAAGCATGAGCTGAAACAGGTTAGTCTGGATAACATTCACATGGAATTTTAGTTGGCGAAACAGGTCCAACTGAGCAGATATCTGTTGATGCAGGAATATAAGGAGAAGATTGTGGACATAAGGGAGGAAATTCTACGTAAGAGGCGAGCAGGAAAGCTGCCTGGTGGTACTGCCTCCATCTTAAAAGCTTGGTGGCAATCACATTCTAAATGGCCTTACCCAACTGTACGTGCTATCCATTTTTTCCTTTTTAATGGTGCCTCATTTATTTCATCTGAAGTTATTGATTGACATTACTGTAGGAAGACGACAAGGCAAAACTAGTGCAAGAAACAGGCTTACAGTTGAAGCAAATCAATAACTGGTTCATAAACCAAAGAAAGAGGAATTGGCACACAAACCCTTCAGGATCTACATTGAAGAGCAAACGTAAGAAGTAAGCCAATAACCAAACCACGTTTTACTGTCAGTCCAAACTTATCTTCAGTTTGCCTATCGTAACTGGGAAAACAAGTAATGCAGGTAAAAACCAGTGAGAAGATGCCTCGTGTAAATAAAACAGGAGACTGCTAAATTTGCTACTTGTCCTTGCTTGGGAAGTCAGCATCAGAGAAAGTTGAGTGGTAATCCAACAGGAAAGGAATTGCTCTAGAGTAAATTAAAAGTTTTGCTTGGATATATGTTGCGTGCTTGCTGAAGCTTGACAACTTGGGTGCTTCTCAGTTTGTGTAAAAGTTTCACCTGTCATTTCTTTTTGACAAGGATCCTTGTTTCTACTAACTTTTTAAATTATAGGTGTACGAGTGAGGCAATAGCCAATAGTATCTTGTCTGGCTTCTTGTCCCAGTGGCATGTAGTTTTGCCTTGTCTGTACTGTACTTTACCTGGAGATATCAGAAACTATTTATTTATGGAGCAGAATCTAGAGCTTATAACAAATTTGATCATTGGAGCCACTTTTCTCTGTCAAAACAGCAAAACTACAGCAGCTTAATAATTTCCTTCTGACACCTGATTTTCTGAAACTTTAATTCCTAGGAGTGTTTATTATATTGGATTCCTCTGTTGTAACCTTCACAAACATTAATCATGTTCACAAGTTTTCTTAATCATTCTCTGCTAGAGACAGGAGGCACTGTTGAGTTGGAAAAGAGTTTTGCAAAACTTGTTTCAAACTCTCTGAGAAAACCAAGTTGTATTTGAATTTGAATGGTCTGGTGTTAAATCTTTGACCATAGACTGTAAATGACCACAATAGGAATGCCCTTGTGACGTATGACATGATCTCTAAAAGCACCCAGACCTGTTACCTCTCTCATGAGAGAATTCTCAAGTTTTGACCATCTTCCGCTACAAAATTATCTTATGCTAGCTTATTGTAGTCCGTACTTTCAGAAATAATTTTGATGCGATTGAGAAACTACCACGAATTAACAATGAAAGAAAAAGAAAATCCAACACGGAGCATAGAGAGCATTGAATGAAAGAATTTACAATCAAGTAATGATATTTTTACAATCTATTTCGACTCTTATCATCCAAGATAGGAGTAGCAAATCGTGTAGTGAAATTACGAATTGAACAGTCTTCATCACTCTCAGCACCTGAATCAAAGTTCAAAGCATAGCTTTCAGGGTCATATTGAAACTGGTTCTTTTGTTTCCGGTTCTTGCCATATGCACTGAACTTTCTAATGAAGGTCTTCCACTTCGGTCCTGCAAATATCTCTGAAGTTTCCTTCAGTTTCTTTAGCTTCTTGGCCACCCATGTTTCTCTGTGCTCTCCTGTCTGGTTCAGTAGATGTTTGTGTTCGATATTGTCTTGGTGGGACGATCTAAAGAAGAGTCCAAAACAATTGCACATATCACCTGAAAAGGCGTCGTCTTCATAGCTAGCGAAGTGATCATCTCCTTTTTGTTCATGCTCCATTGTTGTCGGCGATTTGGTTGGCTTCATGATAACCTTTTCTCTTCGAGTTTATTTAAGAGTTGAGATTATAATGAAACAGAGGACTATTAATATAGGAAATCCACACAAAAGGAAGTTGAAAGGAAATGGAAGAGAGGATAAACACAAACTGGGAAGAAAGATTGAATCTTTAACACGGAGAACTAACAGAAAATGTACGCTTAGGAAGTAGGGAAGGAAATTCCAGGATGTTACAGGAACCTGTAAGAGACTTGCGTTTATAAGGCTTGGTGCTCGAAAAGATCGATCTTTCCTATAATGGAAGATGAAACTGCAATGGAACAGTTTAGTTAAAACATAAAACTTGACAATTTCAATGATGAACTGAAATTGAGTTCCTAGTTTCCTTGAAAGCTGTCCGAAATTGATTTATTTTTATAAAGCCGGCTCCATTTCCACTTCGAGACGCGTTGCCTTCCAAGAGGTGGCTACACCTACACGCTGTTGAAACGCTTTCCATTTGCATGAAAACTAGTCCACGCGGACTCATAATAACTAATAAACTAACTTCATTAAGAAATAATAACTGTTGAATAGAAATTGGGATCCCTAGTTATCCAACCTTAAGGGAATTTTGATTATAATGCCACAAAATAGTGGTTGCTATAAACTCTTAAACCGTGTTAAGCCAACTTGCCAAAAAATATATTCAAAACACGTGATTTAATAATGATTGAAAATCGAGACGAAATGCTGCTAAAATTATCTTTTGTTCATGTTCCAAGCAAAAGCTATCATGCCAATCCTCATTGAAGGTACAATCCTCGAATCATTTGAAGGATGGAGCAAATCCATCAATTTAACCAATTACTACTAGCCGAATCAAGATGACGAAAATATAAGTATCAAGTTGATGGAAGATTTAGATGCGTTGAAAAAATAGTATGGTAAACTCAATAACATCAAATGTTCCAAACAAAGGCAAAACAACTTGAAATCCGAGGGGGTACCAAACCAATTGACAAGTTTAGAGAAGCTATACTTCATATTCCAGAACATCTTGGAAACAAGAAATGAAGAAATCAGGCCTTCACTGTACTACACCTAATATGCAACCTTTCAACAAAACATCAATACTATGTTTCTTTTGTACATCACATAGAAGCTGAACATGCTGGTGGGCAGTGCCAGATATTGTACATATCGATACCTGATCCTGAATCATTTTTGAGCCTGGGACTGTGCTGCTGCATGAGCTTGCTGTGCTGTGTTTTGTCCCTTAGGCGGAATCTTAGCAGCCATTGCACGTAACTCACTCGCAATTCCTGTGAAGCTCGGTCTCTCTGATGGTTCTGCTGCCCAGCATCTCTCCATCAACGATCTCCAGTCAATGTCGCAAGATTCGGGGACTGGCGGCCGCAACGTATTGCTTACAATACCACCTGAATGTGTAGTAGGCAATGATAAATGTAGTTAGAAGATCATAATACTCTAATGCTACATGATGTTTGGTACAGCTTAAAAGTTACCTATAATTGCCCCATAGTGTAAATCTGCATAAGGCTCTTCCCCAGTTAAAAGTTCCCATAGCACGATACCAAACGAGAATACATCAACCTAAATCAAATGAAGACAGACTATAACGAAGAGGAATGTTCAATCTTAAACACAGAAATAACAGAAAATGAAGAAAAACCTGAGGGGAGAAAAATTTTGACAAGAGCAAAGTAGAAGACAATTGAAAGCACATACCTTCTCAGACACAAGACTACTGCTGCCATTCAGAAGCTCTGGTGCCATCCATGGAAGTGTCCCACGCACTCCACCTGAGATAAGTGTTTGACATTTTACCTTAGATAAGCCTAAATCACCAACCTGGTCAAAAAGCAGAAGTTAGAACCAAAATACATTAAATCACCAGGAAGACAATGCAGGAATTAAAAACAGTGCATTTGATAAACGAATTAAATTTACGATCTTAAAAGTGCAACCATCGTAACCAACAAAGATTGACACTTTCAAGCACTTGTCAGCAAGATGCCTCTATTGTTGAACTTTGCATGCATCAACACGTTTAAGCTAAAACACTAGATCAGGCAATTTCAATACTATATCCATAGTGTTACCCAACCTTTTTATTCAAGATTGGAATAAGGATTAAGCATAAATGTTAAAAGGGTAGTATTCACTGGTTTTTAGCTCACTTGGATTCACCTGAAACTTAAAAGAATCCAATAAGATACAAAGAACTGCACTATTTATCAACTCCGTAAGTATTGAAGCTATTGGTAAAGAGTTAAATTTAGATGTTCAACTATCTCCTAGAAGAGTAAGACAAAAACAGTATTTTCCAATAAAAGAAGGAAATTAGGAAAGGAAAACTCTCCAGAGAGGACCTTTACATACTAAAATGGCTCTCTGCAACCCCAAGCCTCCATCCTTTCATCCTTTCATTGTTTCCATTCATACAAATGGAATTAAAAGGAAGTTTTGGTGATTTTGCTTGATTCCTCTTATTCTCAGAGCAGTTTTCCAATATATTAAAGACCAATTTGGCACAAGGAGAACTTGACTTTCTAAATAAAGGAACCGTTAGAAATTCAAGTTTGTCAAACGGACACTTCTTGAGTTCCAGTGACTAACCTTACATATTGGACGGTGAGGATCCCGAAGATTGACAAGTAAATTATCACTCTTCAAATCAAAATGCACTATATTCTTTCCATGCAGGTATTCCATTCCAAAAGCGACATCCATAGCAATCAAAAGGCGCTTACGTTTGTCAAGGCTCCTGAAAATAAGAAGTGAGTTCATCAACTTTTTGATCCATTGAGGGATGGTGTGGAGATTTGGATGGAGAAGGAAAAATAAATCCTCAATGAGAATGCAAACCTTTCGTTCTTCTGTAAAGCTGTTCTTAGTGAACCATTAACCATAAATTCTGTCACTGTTGCCACAGAACCTCCAGGGCCATCAAGCACAACACCATAAAAGGCTACCACATTTGGGTGGTGCAAGTCAGCAAGTTTAATAGCTTCATTCCAGAAATCATCTATCTGAATCAATTATGCACCATAAGAAGTCACGAGACAGGAAATATTGAAAATTTGAGTTCGAATAATTGGAATAAGGAAAAAGGAGGGGTGAAAAAGACCACAAACCATGCGTTCTTGTTCAGAAGGTTTCCCTGTAAAGCATCTGTCATTGATTCTTTTAATGGCAACATCAGTACCTCTCCATTTTCCATGATAAACAGTTCCAAAGGTGCCAGAACCCAATTCTCGTAATTCTTCAAGGTCACTATTCTTTATGATCTGCAATCAACAAAAAGAATGTTTGAAGTTCGAAGTTGATATTTGATAAACACAGACCCAAAAAAGATAGCAATTTTTCAAACCTGCAAACGACCAATGCCTTGTGAAACCGGAAATCCTAAATTCAACTTCTCGGGCAGTTTGACCTTGATTTCCTGAATGATAAAAGTAAATGCAAAAAATGCAACAATTTGAACATATAAACAATTGAGGCAATTTAGAAAGAAACACCAAATCAATGATAGATATATGTCAGACACCTCAAGTTTAGCTTTATGCTGCATTTCTACTTCTTTGTTTGAAATGTCTTTCCTTTGATCTACTTCACAAAGAGACTCATTAATTTGATTCCCAATGGAGTCAGAACTAGGAGGCATGGACTGGAAAACAGAATCAGCTACACCCTCAGCTACAATCCGAAGTTCTTGCTTGATTTGTTCATCTGCTGAACCTTTACCAGAGAAAAAAGAAATAAACTCAGCCACTTTTGCATTGACATAAACCACAAATTCCAATTACAGAGAAAATCAAATCAAAGTTTAAGACCTTTAGAAGATTGAGTATGTTCCAATCCCAAATCATTACTTGAATAGCTAAATGGCTGGGAAACTTCACAGCCTGCTATGTCTGCAACAAATTCTCCAGTATTGCCCAAATGGTTGGTGTTGAAAGGATCCCTATTACCAAAGGCATCTTGTCTCGTGGAGACTTTACTAGGTCTAGGAGGAGGAAAGTTAGTATCATGCCTACAATTCCACGGATCCTGGTTGCTGAAAAGTGAGTTTGAGGAATCTTGAACATCTTTGGCACCACCTAGTGGCAATAAAGATGATGCATTATTTGCACCTACTGCTTCCATGTTGTTGGGGACAATCTTTGGCTGCATAAGTGATGCATCATTTTTCAATCCAGAATGTCCAGTTCTATCAACAACATAGGCTGGCTCTGCAGCAGATAATGCAGGGTTTATGGGATCCAGAACTCCAATCTTTGACTGGAGATACAGTCCTGGATTACCCAGATTAGGAGGATTAGTGACTTCACTTTGTGGCAATGGATGAGAACTGAGTACATAAGAAGCTTCTGTTGAAGAAGGAAGCACTTCAGTTTGCTTCACATGATTTGGATCCAGAACCACTTGATGCCTGTTAAAAGCACTATCAAGAAGCACTTCTCTTCCTGCTATCTGCTGGGTTACATGATCTAAGATATCCTTCTTTCCAACTGTTGACTGAATCTGGTCAATTGGATTAACCTCAGATGGATACACTCGGAGACTTTCCATCATTCTATCAATTGGTTTCAGCTGTTCATCATCTTTGGAAGCAAGGGAAGGGAGTTTACCGGTGTATTCCACAGGAGATTCATGGAAAAGGAGCTCAGAGGCTTGAACAGGTTGACCCGCAGAGTTAGGGATATTACAGTTAATATTTTGGTTCAATGAGGCCTCTTGTTTTATGTGATACTGGGTGGGGACTGGAAGTTGCTGCATCAAGTCATCTTGTTGAGAATGAGGAATAGTGCTTGTGAACATACCATAAGGAGTATGTGCATCAGCAGGTAAAGTCATCATGTCACTGGGAACTGAAATATTAGGGTGATTATAATTTTCCACTTTCTGGACTGTAGATCCTTCATTTCCCGGAAATGCATCCGATAAGAAATTTGTCTCATATCGGGGCAGTTGAATTTGATGATCCACATGAGCACCACTTGTGATTTGAGGCCCAGAACCATGCTCAATGTCCCCCAAGGCTCCAGATGACACAACCCTAGGCTGACCTTTCATAGTGTCTTCTGGAAGAAGACTGTAATGAACTGGGTGTGAGTCGGATAAAGGGCTCACAGAGCTTTCTCTTTGATCCTGTACCAAAGGATCCGAATGTGCATGAGGCAATGCTTTGTGACACAAATAACAGTCCTCTAATCTTGCAGGTTTCTCATGGAAAATTACCTGTTGATGAGGCACTGAAGCATCAGATAAGGCAACATGCTCCGGTTGTGGAACAGGCCGCCAGCCATAGCCACCTCCAGCAGATGCTGGTGGATTTACAGCCTGATACATTTTGTAGCTAGGGTCTATAGGAAGCTGAATAAAATGCTCCAACCGAGTTGCTGGGGTCATAAGCGGCTGAACCAAATTTGGCCTCATAGCAACATGAGAAGACAAAGGCGTAACTGCCACATGTGCTGCAGGAAGAACTTGACAAGGAGTTAAGCCAGTGTTACTATTACAAAGCTGCTGTTGGTTGTAAATAGACGCAGTATTACCCAACAGATGAGCATTTGGAAATCCCATATGAGGGGGGAGATGATGGTTAGTATAAGCTGGTAGGTGAGGTGCGGATGCTGGAATCGTCATTCCAAGTTGATGGTTATCATATCCCATCTGTTGCTGTGGTAAAGAAACAGGAGCAGACCTTTCCAGTTCAACCTCCGGCTGAGAAGGCAAAATTTGGTGAGGGCCAGACTTAACAACTGGAATGCCCAGGGAAACTGCAGAAGCATCTGCATAAACTGCAGGGCCAGGATCGGCAGGTGCTAACTTTGTACTACTGTCATGAGAAGTACCAGAATTCCCTCTAGGAGATAATAAACTGGTTGAAGGTGGTCCATTCACATCCCCTAGGCCGCCAACACCTGAGCTATCAACAGCCTCAGTCCCACTGAAATCAGAATTCTGGGTTGAGGTTGCACTTGCAATACTCTCCTTCCTTGCAATACCCCCACCACTACCACCTCCAGTATCCAAAATCCCATTTACTGCATCAACATATCGCTGCCCATTATCATGTAAATCCAATTGCAGCATGCCAGAGATATCAAGGTCTGTAGGTGAAAACAAAAACACCCTTAGCTTAGCAGAACCATCCGAAGACTTCTCAGCCAACTTTTCATACTCATCCATCATATTGTCAAGATCATCAGCACATGAAACTGATACCAATGAATCAAGATCCTCATCTGGTAGCTGGTACTTAATAACCACAGGCTGCCCATAAGTCTCAATCATCTTTTGCATTAGCTCATGAAAGCTCACATCTCTCCTCACACTTATAATCCTTGTTTGCCCACCAACATATCTCAATGCACCATCGCTCGGTCTAGGCAAAATCTTCCCACCAAAACTACACAAAAACTTAACTTTCTTCCCCGACACTGAATCATCGCCTCCATCTTCACTTCCATGATCAGCACCACTTCCACTACCACGATTTCCCAAACTTGAGCTAGAACCAAAGCCCGAACTTTTCAATTCATTGCTTCCATTAGCATTGACCCGGTTAGCCATATTGGAGTTACAAGCAGGCCCGGCAGTCATATCATTGATTTTGCTAGAATGATCAACAGCATTACCCACCACCCTCTGCCCAATATTAGCACTATAACCAAATCCAACAGCTCGGGGATTCATACCAACATTTACATTCCCAGCCGGGACCGGCAAGACCGAGCCCCAGCGAGCAACCCCTGGAGCAACATTCCCATACGCAAAACCCACAAAACCCCCATCCGAAACAGGTGCCGGGTAAAAAACAGGTATTGATCCTTCTGGGTTAACAAAAAATTCTGGGTTTTGCGGAGTCGCCGTATTGCTAACACTAGTAGCCGCACTAGTGTTTGTAGCCGCCTCAATGCGCTGCTCTTCAGCCAAGCCTCTAAGCGCAACATTTAATGGCCTCGGGTCCTTTGGTACTGAGTTTTGATCAAATGCCATAAGAGAATACAAATTCGCAGCTGGAATCAATCCACAGAGACAAAACTAGAGTCCTGTTTCATACATCAACTTAGTTTAAGATCAGAGATAAACCCTTTTCAGATTATGTAGAAAAAAGAACAGAAGGTACAAACTTTATTCGCTGAGAAAACAGAGTTACAGATAGAGAGGGATATATACCAGATTTAAACGGTGAAAGCTCGCGACAAACAAGAGACAGAAGAAGGACCGAGTCGGTGAGTACTATTCGGAAAGAAATCTTTAACCTTTGATTCAGGGCTTCTAGTGAATCTTTATTTTCAATATTTTCTTCAGTTCTGTTTTCAAAGATTTGGATTTTACTAGGTCGGGTGGGTCTGGGTCTGCTCCCTTTTTTTTTCTTTAGATTTTAGAAATTCTTCTTTTTCTTTTTTGGATTTCATATTGAGCTGCTGCTGAGTGATGTTTTGTTTTTCCTTCTGGGTCTCACGAAAATGAGGACTTGTCGTTTTGTTCTGTTTTTAATGAATATATGTATTTCTTAGGATTTAAGGAAGCAACAGAGAGTGAAATGAGGAGAAAGGGGATTAAGCCACGTGGACACGTTCATGCAGAAGATTTGATAGTTACCAGTCAAAGCTGGGGTTCGTGTTTTTGGTTGGAAATATTTAGATGGCGACTTTGCTCTCGTGTGAGACCGTTGAGTGTGACTCTAGACTTTTTTTAAAGTTCCTTTTGCTGTAACTTTCTTTTTTTTTTCTTTCTCTTTTTCTTATTTTCTCCTCTTTTTTCTAGTTTGAAACTTGATATATTGAATATACAATTATTATTATTATATATTTGTTGTAAATTTCTAATTTTAAAAAGAGTTTAGCATAAAATCAATCTTATTAAATACTTATTTTTAGAATTACCAAAAAAGGTCGAATCTAATTAAAAACTTTATTACATACACTTTTTACGTATGCGTTGGTCAAACTAAAAGGAACGTCGGTAGATCCGAACAAAATTAAAACCGAGGAAAAGATTGTCACAGTTGTTATCGGAGAGCATTGCAAGGAAGGGTTAATCACTTTTTATAAGATTTTTTTTATTAAAAAAACCATTGCCACGTATGTATGAGCAGTAATGGTGGTTGTGTGTTTTTAGTTAGTTTATGAACAAGACAGTTGGCAGTTGAAGATACTTTAGGGGGGAGGTTGTTTTCTTGGTATGTCTACTCTCTCATGTTCTTTCCTCTTTTCTCAAGATTTCTTCATTTGCTTTGTTGATCTTTTTTTAATTATTACTTTTCTTATTCCTTTGTTGTTTTATTCTAACACCTAATTTCGTCTTGAATCAATATAGATCGAATGTGAGTCAAAACAACAGGAAAAGTTCCTGTGGAAACATCCAAGTGTTAAAGAATGTTAGCTTTTGAAAAACAAAGCATACAACAGCTCTTGACTTGTTGGTTCTTTGATTTTGGTGCTTCCTACGCGCAAAATCTTTGGACGAACAAAAGTGCATTATCTGTTTTAATCACTTGCGTAAATTGTGTGAATGAGTTGAAAGTGACGTGTCTCGTCTCTTTCGCTAGCGATGTCGGCCTGTCCCATAATGACCGTCGTTGTTAAATTTAAAACGTAACATAATCACATATAATAGATTAGTTTGGCTCAATAATCATATGAATATATTCTTGCGTCAATTTCATGGCATTAAATTTTTTTTAGTACGTGTATATTCATAGGAGGGGACTGGATTTCTTAAGAAATACAACAGAGTTAAATCCTCCCCTTGTTTGCTATAATATATTAGGAGGGTTAAAGTGAGATTAACCCGGCAATCAATAGAAGACAAAACAAACAACAAAATACACAAAACGTAATAAAAAAAATACCATTTATTTTACGTAAAAAAACTCCTTTAATGTAAAAAAGAAAAATTACGAGACTCGTAAGTCCAGCTCCAGACTTCACTATCACCAATCAAAAGTAGATTACACTATTCAGCATGTGTACATTTGAGATATGATCTTTAACAATTATCAAATGTACCAAATCTCAAAACAAAAAATAAACTATGTGAAAAAAACTTTATCTAAAAATAACAGCAATCTTACGAAATTTATTAGTAAATATCTAATCGTTAAAATTTGATCTCCACCGTTCATAATACATATTAGGATGTTGACTGCCTCTGATTAAAATTTTAGGTCGATACGACAATGTTTGAACCTCTAATCATGCTTTTGATCATGACTGTTACGTGTTAAAACTTACTGAAAAATTCTTGCAGAAATTCTGCTTACTTTTGTCACCCAAAAAGTTACGAAAATTACTCCTTAATAGTGCTTAAATAGTTAAGGCAATTTCCTAATGACCTGAAGACATTACTCGTTAGTCTTAGAACTTTTTCCACATAAGTTAAGAGCCAAAAAAAACCCAACATATATTTATCAAATTATTTCATATATCATTATATTACTTTACTTTATCTTTGATACTTTAATTTTCATTCTATTCGGTGTATATATATAAACAAGTTACACAATGAAAGAAATTTAATGGGTAAAACTTTAAATAAAAATAACTGAACGAGTAAAACTTTGTATTATTATAAAAAGAGTTAAATGTAAGTATTATAAATTGTGAAATATTTTATTTAAAAAGAGATATACATAATACATAATTTATTATTTAAAAAATTTAAGTTTAAATAGTGTTCTAATTATATATAAACTTATCTTTTAAAACTCTCTCAAAACCTTCTATTAATATCAAAGTTAGGTTGGTAAAATCTAATAATTAGAGATTCATGAACAAGTAAAGTTGTTCTACAGTTGTTAACAAACAAAACTGACCTACAGTTAAATAAGTTAAAAAGAAAAGACGTTCGAACAACCGAGAGACATGGTTACACAGAACAAAGTTGACTAGAGGTTGAGTTTCTATACATGGGGCGAGGGAAACACTTGCATTCACTAATGATTCCAGGTTATCATCCTTTTGAATCGTGGTACGTGGGAACAATCAAAGACAATGATCTAAGGTACCAAACTGGAGTGGTTTCTATGTAGATATGGAGGCGTTGGTGGTGGGGCTGAGACTATTCGGGATAGGGTTTGGTTTCGAGAGAGGTTATTTGAGTATCAACTCATCACCTGACCAGTGGACCGACGAGCAGTTGCCAAGTAATCCTTCGATCGACTTGACAGTTTTTAACAGCTTCCCTGACATGGGGACAAAACTCTACTCTACAGTTGTCTCTTGCCCCCGAAAAAATCTTGATTCCTTAATTAATCACCGATTGATTCTTGCCTTGCCTTCTTGGTCTTGAATAGGACAGATTATCTCGGTAATCATGCCATTTTTGTTTTCAAGTAACCGGTAACGTGTGGACTGAGTCGAATAGTCGTATAAATTGTGCAATTTGTTTTATTAGATATTCTTGAGGATGTCATATCAATTGGAAAATGATAAAAGAACCAACGCGTTGCAACTTTATGACATCAGCTCTCTCTTTTTGTTGCAAGATAACATGTGAAAAGAATCATTTTTATATTAAAAAAGTGTTTTTTAACTATATTTACTATTTATGTTTTAATATGATTTTTTTCCGTTTGTATATTTTAATTATGTATTAGCCAATAATTTTAAAAGCTTAATCCATTTAATCAGTCCAACCGTAAAAATCTTGAACTGTTTAACTTTTTGATTTGATTTATTTTAATAACTTTTTGTTAAAATTTGATCAATTTAATAATTAATTGATAAATTTTTATAAATTAATAAGTTAAAATAAATTAATTCATTTTCATTCAACAATTTTAATTAAATTTAAAATTCTTCGATAGATAAAGACAATCTCTTTCAATTATATATTAATTATTTAACTAGTTCTATGAAACCTTTTAAACATTAAACCTTTGTCTTATTAATTTAACTTTCTGTACAGTTTTTAAAACATTGGTATTAACTATACTCAATTTAATGATTATGATTATGTAGATCATGTAACTATAAATTTCCTTCAAACTCTTTATAATATTTTTAATGATATAATTTATTTTGGTTTTTTAGAGTTATATTAATTTTTAACGAAATATTTAATATTATTTAAGCCCTTGTTTTCGAGTCAATTGTCAAATATGTGAAGTAATTCATCTTGGTAAGTCATTTTAATATTATCTGAAATACCATTCCACACTCTTATCTTTTTCTAATATTAAATTAAATAGTATTTAGTCAAAATCAACAACCAATTAAAATCTTTACTCAGCACTAATATTTCTTCATTTCGATTTGTTTATGGATAACCTAGCATCCTTAAATTAGGGAAATCAGTTATCAGTTATTAGGTCAGTGGACGGCAAAAAAGAAACGGATAAGAGGAATGACTGGCTCTTTTTGTTCTACTTCCTCACGAAGGTGTTAGAAATCACTAAATCCAATCCCAAGCTTAACGGATAAAGGATGAGGCTACATGTCCATAACGTAGAAAAAGTAAGCACCAAAGTAGGTTGAAAGTGAATAGCGACCAATCTTTGAAAAGTTACTCCGTATATAGAAATTATCGTTTCTCAATGAGTATGTAGTTATTAGAACATGCACCAAACAAGGTAACGTGACGAAGGAGCAGGGAGATATTACGGTGTTAATATTCCGATGTTGATTAGAAAGTTTTCCTATGATGACGGATCTGATCAATTAGTGACCGTATGATATGTATAATTTATTTATATTGCTTTAGATGGTCACCTTTTAAGAACTTTTCCAATGGGTAGGAGACCTTTCTATCTACTTAACTATATTGTTAACCGGAAGATTCCTGCCTAAAATATTTGTTTAATTTGTATTAAATTATCGAATTAGTATTAATGCCGTTCATCTAATCCAACATTGTAAATGGCATTGTAGCTTTAGGTCCCTTTAAGGCTTTTGGTTACAATGCAAACAAAGATTGGGCCTAGATACGAGGCCTTAAAGAAGTGAGAAGAAGTTAACGATTTAGCAGTTGTAGTTGGATTTGTGGCCCACAGTTTCGGAGATTTTCAGTAAATAACCGTTTTCTTGGGGCTCGTCCATGTCTTACAATGGGTCAAATCCAGATCTGAAGCAACTTAGTCTAACCTCAAGCTCAATTCCACCCGATCCAACCGAAATTTTTTATTTTAAAAATTTTAGAATAAAAATGACGTCGTTTTTTACAAACGACATCTTTCGTTACAAAAGACGTTATTTTCTGTATTAGTTGTAGGTCCTTGACCCGTAATTTCAGAGTTCTTACAAAGTCTTTTTATTCTGACAGTGATCAATTGCCAGGAAGCTTCCTCTTGTTCGTAGCATCTAATTTTGTCTTCCAACCCTAATTTCCTCGAAGTTCACCATGCCGATTAGACTTGAAAAGGGACTACTTTTTCTCTTTTCTTCATTCATTTCCTTTATTAAATCCAAAAGGCTATACCATTCTGCTATCAAGTTCCTGTTTTGCCAATTCCTAGTAGATCAAATCGGCTGAATCATTTCTAGGTTTCTTCCCCTTTTCCCCTTTAATTATCAATGGCTGGCATGTTACCTGGGGTGGAAGTTGCTAGGAGAAGAAGATTATCGCCGGATTCCGCTGCAAATGAATGGACACGGCGGTCCCTCTACACCAGCAACCGTGGAACCTACCGTGCTTCGACCAATTCACTGGTATACACATATATCCCTCTCTTTCTCCAATACTTCTGTCTTGGTTTATTTGATTTTAGATGTTAAATTTTGCAGACAAAGTAAGATTTGGATCTCACTTTAACATTATTGAAAACTTCATAATCTGTATGTTAAAAGAGTAGGATTAATTTATTACTGAGGTTTGTATATCAATGGAACAGCAAAGAAGCGAATTGAAACAAACACTTGATGCTGAGGGAGAAAGATTAGGAGAGAAAGCTAGAGAAGCTAAGGGAAGATTAGATGTGAAGCTAAAAACTTTGAGCAGATCATCATCAATCAGAAAGCAGCAGGATTCGTTGAGTCCCAATCTTTTATCTGGTAAAACTTCCACGAAGTTAAGGATGATAAGCAATCTGGTTTGCTACAGGTTTTAACTGTATTACACTGTTCTTTTCTTTGTGACAATCAATAAATTTAGTATCAGAGATATACTCTCAATTTATTTGCATCCCAGTTCTCTCAATTTTTGTTTAATATCTCATTTGTAAAAATGGAGAAGAAATTACAAGTGATCAAATGAAAAAGGAGATATAAGCTGCAACGAATCAAAGAAACAGATATCAACTTTACCGGGTGGTATATGATTTAAGGCGGTGGGAAGAGAATGCCTTTGAATGAAAACTTTTGGTTGGGGCAATCCTGCAAACACGTGGTGGGTGAAAGAAATTGAGTTCATGATTAAGCAGATGCAATAATTGGAAAAAAGAGAGCTTCACTTGGTAACTCTTGGTACTGACTGAATGAATGACTGGTGTACAATTTCTTAAGTACTTGTTAGTACCCCCATGCCATAAAATGGCAATTTAAAAACATCAACAATTTCTGGAACATTATGCTTATTATAAAGAGGATGTTTTTATGATTAGAATTTGTAATCTTTTGATCACAAAGAAGTAATCTTGCCGTTATTCCAAAGCTCGTTATCTAAAATGACAATTTATATTATATAGAGAATTTAAGGAATGACAAAGTTGTAATTGATTCTAACTTAATTTGAAGTAAATCAATTGATATTATTTTAAATCATTTGAGCAAGTTTTATCTTATTCAATTCGATTCATTATCAAGTCTAACTTGTGATGGTCATAAGAACTCGTAAAACTTTGTGTAAAAGAGGCTTGGTTGAGAAAAGCTACCAAACATTCTTCTTGAAGCAAGGTCATAGGTCTCAAATCCTAAAATTTTCGGAAGATGTGTGAAAAAAAAAGCATGATTAAGTATAATATATGTAATGTACCTATTATGTTCAATTTTAAAAAAAAAAAAACATAGAGAAGAGTAGACTTGTTTTCCAATTCATTATCACTTCCTAAAGTTTAACATTTTTCTCCACACATGTCCAATAATTTAGACCCAAAAGACATAGGAGATGGAATTATTCTATTCAAAAGGTGGGCACAACAATGACCAATGCTTAAAAGTAGGCATTAAGTGACAACCGCGTTAATAAGCATATTCAGAAATCACTACAACAGAAAGCCACATTTGACTATGAAAACATTTGTCACTAAATGTCTCAAAATCGTGTTAATAATTATTAGTGACAATTTATATTCATCACCAAAAACGTCGAAAATTATATGCGACGTTTTTCACTAATTGTCGCTAATAGTTTTTGTCTACGCTTTATTTCTATAGTGAAAAACTATTAGCGACGTTTTAAGAAAACATCGCCATACATTTTGGCTACATTTAAGTTTCGTATTTTAACTACGTTTTATAAAATATACTAAACTTTTTAGTATACATTTTAACAAAATGTTATATCATATTAATTATAATTATTTGTGATATTTTTAATCCATATTATTGTAATAATATTTAGATTTTTTGTGTTAATTTATTATACAAAAATAATTGATAATTTGAAGCATCATATAAAAAAAAATAAATATCATTAAATTATACCAACAAAAAGAATATTCTTCGTACACAAGATTTTAATTACAACTTTAACAATTCTTATAAACAAAATAATAAATACAAAGAGTAGTTTACAAATTATAAATACTAAGATTACAAAAAATTACAACATAACTAGAATGACTCTAGGTTTGTCTATGTCGATGAGGGCAACTTCATTCGTCAACCATCATATACGAAACATTAGCCATGAGAATTATGAAAGCAACTTCAAAATCGGTAGAGTGCCTGAAATTATGCATAATTAAGCTAATTTGTTTTCAATTAGGAAAGAAAAGAGGGCAACAAAATGGAAAAGTGATCCAGCAAAATATTTGTTGAAAACCATTAAGTACTTTCCAAAGTACAACTTTTTTATCATGTAAGCACTCAACAATCCAATTTGAGAGTAAAACAAAAAGCAAGTGTTATAACATATATGTATTGAGTGCATCTATAGCTTGAATAAGATTAAGAATACTTTAAACAATAAGAATAAAGCTTGATGAAGAAAGATAAACATGACAGATTAAAATCACTTCATCAATAGAGCTCAAGGACTATAATTACTATTATGAATTTCAAGTTGCAAGTGAATCTAAATTTTTTGAGCTGCTGGAATTTTAACATAGCATCTACAATAAGTTACATGCCATTGTTATTCTTTATAGGTATTCATTATTCACAGGTGTTTATTTACTTGACCATCTCCTAAAATATATTACCCATTTTCTATCAATTTTACTAGCGCTAAAGTCTGCAACCAATC
>JANKOE010000007.1:59745607-59769638 GCA_026284465.1 Erythroxylum citrifolium
TGCCCATCCAGCTAGGTTTCATTCAATGCATGAAAACAGCCAACAATCATCAGTCCATAACTCCTAATATACATATCAAAAAATTGCAAAATCAGTGGCATTAGAAAGCTAACTTAATAGGCTTCAACTTTCATTTAGTCCATTTGTCCTAAGTCCTTCTCAATTAATTTATAAAAATTAGCAAAACTTTATGGTTTCGGGTACTATTCATTCCAGTCAATGGCAGTAACCTTCCAAGCCAAATTTCACCCTCTTAAGATTAAAACTGGACAACACCTATTTCACACCAAAATGTAGCTAACATCCTAAAATGTAAGTGGCCACAAACCTCACCTCATTTGCATTCCTACACAATGAGTTATGATCAAAACAGTGCAATCGGTTAAAACCCTAAATTTTCAGCTTTGGTCCTAACCTTAACTTCTATCATTTCCAATGCCATGAACACATCCTTAAGCATCCAAATGAACACAAATCAGTTCTTACAACATTCATACATGCACTAGGGCTAATAGTCACATTTTGGCAGCATTAATTCCTCAATTCCTATGCACAATTCATCATCACAATGCAATTACAATCAAGCTAAAACCATTCATCACTCATAACCTTATACCCATTAAGTCAAACAATAATAGTCATCAATTTAATGCATCCATAAGCATAATAAATGCACCAAACCTTCCATTCAATATTTCTACCTACCATGACTCATAAATTCATACTTAAGCATCATTGAAAGCTTAATTTAAACACTTACCTAATTAAGCTTCCACTCTTCTCTTCTCTTCACTTCCTTCTTAACTACCCTTGCTAACCACTTCTTCTAACTCCAAGTAAATACATCGTCATCAAGGAAAGGCAAGAACTTAATTGTATAAAAGAGAAAGCCTTGAATTTAGGAGAAAGGATGAGTGAAAGGATGAAATCGATGGAGGTAAGAATGAGGGGTGAGTTGCTTTCGGATGAGAAGTATAAAAGCAATTCAAAATCCTCTTTCATCAATTGATTAAGGCATAACCGAAGGCATCACTAGGCAAAACCAATAAAAGCCATAAGTGGACATTAAATGAAGGAGAAAGGTGGAAAGAGGTCATTGGTTCCATGAGAAAAGAAAAGTCAACAAAATCAACTACAATTCTTTAATCAAAACCAATTTTCGGTTATGGAGAAGTTTCAACAAAATAATTCATTCTTTCCATCTTCTTTTAGGCAACATCACCGAAATTAAGAGGTAAGAAAGCATTAAATGGAGGCAAGGTGGCATTATAGGATTAGTTAAACAAATGGTGAGGAAAAGTCAACATATTAATACTTTAATCAATTAAACCTAGTCCAAAATTAACCCAATCAATTCAAATGACCCCAATTTCGATCCCAAAATAATATATCCAATAGTACCGTGCCATTGGGTAGCCATTTTAGCTACCAAAAATTGACTGGTTCGCCACTTGGCGATTTTTCTGGTCCGGGAATTTTCTCCAGAAAATTCCAGAAATCTCTTAAAATGTAAAACTCACACTGGTTCACTCAGAATAATTTTTCAAACCCAATAACCACGTTAATCACAATAAAATTACATTAGGCACGAAAATCGGGAATGTCATGTATGCATGTGCAGTCCTATGCAATCCCAATCTAGCCCATCCTATGCCAATTTTACCATTTTACCCTTCCAATTGAGGGTGGGATGTTACATGTGAGGTCTAAAGAGGTCCAATAGTACGTAGCCTTACCCTAATTAGTAAGGAGGTTGTTTTTAAAATTCTTACAGACAGAACAATAAATAAAGTTTCACATTGATTCTATCAAAAAGGATATGAAATAATTATTTTTTTAGATTTCAAGTGACATAAGAGTCGGTAAAGGTAAATGAGTTCCCTATGTTTGGATTTCCAAGAAAAGTCCTTGCACATTCGAAGGTATCAATTGAAAAGGTCAAAGATATTCCCTCAGGTATTGGGGTTATTGACACCTTCTTCTAACAACTTCTTGGTTGCAACTAAACTAGCAAAAGATACAGTGAAAGAATCCCTAGATGCAGTATGGATCATTAAATTAGAGGAATTGCCAGAACAATGCGTTTCACCTAAGACACAATTAGTATAGAACTTAGATAGCTAATTTAGTGAAACAGTATAACGAACCCAAATTGGAACACATGTATACCTGATTGAATAGACATAGTAATTGGAATCGACGAATTTTCCAAAACAACCGATTACTTTGATCCTTTACAGACCATCGTGACATCCCAACCGCCTCTATTTCCATCTATGTTCTCTTGAAGATTGAAGGAAGCTTAACACACATATAGTATATACAACCAAATGTTCATATATATAATAGGTTCATAACAGAAAATGAGATACAAATAATAAATAAAGAGAGGTAGTTAGGATAATACTAAAAGCCTTGATGAAGAAGATAGGCCATGGAAGGTGAGTGGTTATTAGTATATGAAGAGGAGATTTGCTCTACATTGACTTTTTCATCATTAGGGACAATTTTGTCACATTCCTCTCAGTGGAACTCATTTCCACCATCGGTCGCCATGTTGACATTCTTTGATGAATTAATGTTAGCAATTATATTTCGAAAAGCCAATTTAGCATAAAATTCATTATGTTCAATTAAATTCTTGATGATAAGTCAAAGTACTACAGTTTAATAGTTATACATCTTCAATCTGCCTAGTGAGATAAAAGTTACCCTTATTAAAAAAAAAGTTATCCATTTACCCTTTATATCATATCTAAATTATAGAATTTAAAGTAAAGTACACATGACCATGTTCTTTATGTATAGAAATATAGTATTTTCTATATAAGGTTATATTACTATTATTATAAAAATGTGAAATTTTCAATATGAACAAGTGGTTTATATTGAAAAAAACTAATTTTCCCTAACAACAAAAAGAGTTAAATACTCTCACAGATCTTTCATCAAATAGTTAGCAGGCTTTCCTGAAAGAAGCACTAAAGGTGGTTAAAAAAAAGTCAACCCATATGCAACCAACAAAGGAAGATAATAAATCATCTTCCAAACAGAAATAGAAACAAAACCCATACACCATAAGAAAAAAAATCACAATAAACACCTAAACATATAAATAAAACAAAGCACAAGAAGGAGGTTTGGAAATAGAAAAGAAGAACAATACCAACACAGGTAAGGATGCTTCTTCGATGGTGACGACCACAATACACGAGACAAGCACAAGAGAGGGGACAATGGCAATTGGACTGTGAATGAAGAGGAATGTTGACAGCTAACATGAAAATGAAGAGAAGTTCGTTTTCGTGTTAATAACCTAGTAGAAAATGACGTCTTTTGTTGTTAAGATAAACGACGTTGTTTTCAATTTTGTTTGAAGAAATATAGAACAATTTCGTGAGGATTAAAAAAACCGTTGCCAAATCGGGAGACATTGTTATATTCGTTGTCACCTTTGCCTAACACAATTACATATAATTTATAAATTCTATGTTAGAGTGTGTGTGTGTATATATATATATATATCTTATACATTTATAATAAATTAAGTAAATTACCATATATGATAATAATAATAATAATAATAATAATAATAATAATAATAGCAATTTAATTAAAAATAAAATGCAATATAGTAAAAATGGTAATCAATATTAAATATTAATATATTTTTTAAAAATAAAATTTAATATTATTGAAAATGAAATTTACAATAATGTCATTTTAAAGATTACTACATGATGTTAATGTGTGTTGATTGCATAACTATAAAAAAAATTAGTGAACAAAATTGTCGTTTATACTTTTTATTAATCTTTTTAAATATATATGATGATTTCATAACTTTATGTGGTGTCAAAAAAAATTTTATTATCTATAATATCTATCATGAATTGTGTTTTGATATTTTAGAAAAATTTAGCTGTTGGGACCCGTTTTCGAATCCCAACCTCGAAGCACAAACTTGACGAAATCAAAGCAAACCGATCAAATCCGAAGCGAAAACGAAACGGAAGCAAAACGAATTTCGAAACACAAATCGAAACGAATCACAAGGAATAAATTTTCATAGGGTCCGACATCCGAAACGTGATCAAATGAAAACCGAAGCAAAGTAGAATCCCAATCAATCTGAAACAAATGTGTCCGACAACCGATAACAATTATCTTAGCAAAGACTTAGGAAGCGTCGCGTTGGAAACTTTAGACTTATCCATTCCGAAACCGGAGAAATTTTTTTTTTTTCCTATTCTCTTTATCTTTATTCAAACTCATTCAAACATACCCAATCCATACGATTCTAAAATCTCATCCTCACACAAATTTCAATCCGCTTAATCCATCTTATCCATTTCTTATACATTCATATAGATCCTCAAACTCATCTCTTTAAACCCATTTTTATCGAAATTTCGGCAGCATAACAGCTGTATTTTGACAGCCCAAAAATTTAAAACAAAAGAAACTCACTTCTAATATCACAACCCGTAACATGAAACCTCCACTTCTATCTCATTTCATTATAAAACCTTCAAATAAATAGTAAAAATATGTTACATTCTATATGCTCTTCCATCTCCAACCCTTCAACCAAATTGGCCTAAACGGACTCATTGAAAAGTGGTTTCATAAAAACAACCATATACTCTGGTATTCAGGTTTTCTGGTCAAGGAAGTTTTTTGTTGGTCTTTGTTTTGTTTTGTCTGATGCATTCCACGTTCCAGGAAGCTTCCCTGCCACCTTCTTCTTGTTATTGACTTGCAACATTTTCCACTTGGGCACTTGGTTTTTGTAAACCCAAGTCCCGTTTTTATCTGTAGCCATAGTTTCATTCGAGAAGAAAATTTACACGATTAAAAATATTTGCTTTCGAGAGAGACTTAGACATGATCTTTCAAATCCAGGGACCCCTTTTGTCTATTAAACCTTTTAGCCAAGCTTTTCTCTTTGCCTATCCTTGTTTTGGACATGGGTTTTCAATAATTTTTACATTTATTAAGATACCAAAGATCCTATCTTCTTCTTCTTATTATATAGGAAATGAATTCTAGTTATTTTCCATTTCTTTGATTCATATTGAAACATCGAGAAGAATAGGCTGCTTTCGATTGTTTGAAGCTTTTGTCTGTTCCGGGAGTTGTTCTTTGTCCTCAATATCAATGGCTGGAATGTTACCTGGTGTAGAAAGCGCTCGGAGGAGACGATTCCATCAGAGCGGAGACACGCCTAACGTCTCCACTCACGGCTATTCAAGGCGGTCGTCCTTTTGCTTGTATGCCAGTAACCATAAAAGTTCTCATCTTTGCTCGATCCCCTCTCTGGTAAAGTCCCTTCTCTCCAATCCTTCCTTCTCTCAATCTTTTGCCACTAAGATGATTGTTTCTGGATCTATAACTTCCAACCCCACTTATCTTTTTTTGTATCTGATAACATTTACTTTGTTGGAACTGTAACAGAGAAGAGGAGTACTGAACCATGCATCTGACGATGAGAAACTAGGAGAAAGAGCTAGAGAAGCCAAGGAAAGATTAGACGAAAGGCTGAGAAATCAAAGCAAATCAGCTACAAGAAGGTACCTAACTGCAGTTGCAGCTACAGACTAACTTTTGTAGTTCCCATGTTGGGTGTGTTCATTGTCTTGATGTTGTTTGGTTATCCACATGTCAGGGATTGTAGTTCTCGGAGACCAGGGGCACAAGGGGAGTTTCAGGCAGAAGTGTTTAGTACGAGGAGTAGTAGATACAAGAGGTTCAGTTGGACCAAATTTAGCTGGAGAGCTAGTGACCAAGATGAATGCATAGTCTGTCTTGAATGGTTCAAACCTGGAGACCAACTGATGCACTTACCTTGTGCTCATAGGTTCCATACCATGTGTTTGTTCCCGTGGCTTGAGACCAACTCTCATTGTCCCTGCTGTAGAACGGAAGTACACGTTGAACTCTCTTAGCAGTATTGTTCTTCTTTTTCTTTTGTCTTTGTACATACTGTGAGATGATCCTGTTGCTGTTAGAAACTTCGTGTCTTATTACTGAATAACAATTCAGGTTAAATATAAAATCTTATTCCTAACATTCACAAATTTTAGTATAATTTTCAAGTTACGAGAAATGACAAACAGAATTTGCAAGATACCGAGGAATGTGAAACTTTTGTGTCACATACTGTTGGGAAGCAACAGGATTACCACGTGGCCTCAAGGAAATGAGATGAAATGGTTATGTATTAGTATGATCAAACTCTAATTGGGCAAACCATGAGATCAAATCTTCTATTTTGATTAATCAGATCTTACCTATTTTATGAAATTTTATCAACATATTTATGTAAGATTCACATAAATATGTGGATCACATAAATATGTAAGATTCACATAAATATGTGGATCAGATTAAGTGGTACAAAGTTAAAACACTCTAATAAAAATAGGGTGGTCTAACCTGCAAATTATACCCAGTTGTCCTTTTCCAGGTAACTTTTATGACATTTCGTATCTAACTTCTATGCAGAAACTCACAGTTGTAGAAGGTTGGAATATCTTCTTTATGTTAAGTTCTTCCAACTCTGTGTTATTTAATTTTATCCAAACACTTATGTTGAGATGACATTTAATGAAACATAATAAAAGATGGTTAACCAGAATAAAGAATCTGTTCCAACCACAAATCCCCGAATCAGGAAGTATGTAACTTGATTATTTTATAAGCAATAATTATGACCTAAATTGAAATAATTAATTAAATATAATATTTAAAAGATTTTATGAAATTTAAACTTAACAATTCAATAGTAAAATTCTTATAAATCCTTCTTCAACCATCTTAAAGCGGCAACGTTCTAAGACAATGGGAAACCAACCAAGTGACCTATTGTGTCTTCATGTCCTTAACGAAAGGTAGCAGACAGGAGTGACTCTTGTTGATAAGAACCTCTGAAATTTTAGCACTAAAAAGTAAAGCCAAGTGACTCTCATCGCTCTGGATGTCACTCTCTATTTAACGTTGCTTTGCCCACCTTCACATTGAATCTGTCCTTTAGCTCTGACATCACTAAATAATGCGATGCACTTGTCCAAAAAGTGGGCCGTCTGCAATTTTTCCCTCATTCAACTATCAAAATCATCAAATTGGCTTTGATTTCACAAGGCAATCATCTGTTCTATTATGTTAGTGAGCCAAAGCCACATGGCATTCCATTAGTTTCTAAAATACAATAAGATAAAGACACCCAATTATTTGTTATAATTTACTAAAAGCCATCTTTTATTTAATTTTTTTAAAATTATGGTTTATTTTAATATTTTAATTAATTATATTTTAAAATTTGTAATTTTATCTAACCTTTACCAACTTTATGACAATCGATTAGATCTTTTAAACTTTAAATCTCTTGACGTACGGTTTTAAATTTTGATATGATTTTTAAAATATGGTTTTAAATTTTGTGACATTCCACACACACCAAAAAGAAGTTCTGTATTTAGAGATTACTACACAACTTTCTTGAGTCCTTATTTTGTGTTTTTTTTCATATTATTTCTTTTTACATGATTAACTATGTTTAACGGCAATTATTGCACTTTCGTTTTAATATTAAGGGGGTGCTTGGTTGATGGGTTTGAGAAAAAGTTAATAGGTAAGAAATGAAAAGTGGTTAGTTAGTTCATGATTATCATTATAGGGACAATTGTTTGATATCTCACTTTTGAAAAATCCTTCATACCCTTTATTTAGGTTAGGAATGAAACTCATTTTTTAATAGTAAATTTTTTTAAAATATTTTTAATACTAATTAATTATATTATAATAATTAATTAATTATATTATAACTAATTAAAATATAATTAATTCATTAATTATAATATTATAATTAATTAATTAATTACATTATAGTTAATTAAAAGAATTAATTACTTAGTTACAAAATAATTAATTAAAATATAATTCATTAATTACTTAAAATATAATAATTAATTAATATATTGTAATTAAATAATTATAGTATAAATAATTATAATTAATTAATTAGTTAAAATATAATAAATTTTTATTTCTTAATATTTTTTACAAACCAACTACTATTAATAATAATGGTAATTATTCCTTCCTCTTAACCAACATCATAATTATAATGATAATATTTATTTCTATTTCTCATTATATTCGTTATAATCTTATTAGTATTCCTTCGTGTAAACTAACTGCATGCTAAATAATCGAGTTGTCAATTTTTTAACGGGCTCCAAGAAATTAAGGCTGAAGCATAATATCATTTCAACATTTTGTTGGGAACTAGACATTCGTGAATTTGAAGTGTTGAGAGGTCGTGTATAAACAGTGATGGCTCTTAGTAAACTAAAGAAGAAAATCAATTTTCCATCACATCATATTCTCACTCTCATTTTGTAGCTAATTGTCTAAATTTAAAGGAAAAAGCAACAAACAACTAAATATCTTTTGACGAACAAACAACTAAATATACTTCTAAACAAGAAACTAACCTTTGAGCTGCAACATATAGTTATTAACAAATTGATAATTTATAATTAAAAGTTAATTCTGCCCAAATTGTCTAAAAATTATTACTTGCAACTAATTCTTGATGTGATAAAAAATTAGGTTCAATTCAATTGAAAATCAATAAATTAAATTAAATTTGATTAAGTTTAATTAACCTTAGATTTGAATTTAAGTGTTAAGGTTTAATTAAATTTAAAATTTTATAAACCTAACTAATTATGAAAATTTTTAGTAGTCATAAATGTCATATATTAAATTAAAATTTAAGTATTTAAATCAATTTTTAATTTAATTTGTTGTTATCCTTAATTTGTGAACTTATTGCGCTTTTATAATTTATAAATTCTGATTAAAGAAAACTAAAAAACTACTTCAACAACATGCCTAATATAAAACCAGCTTGGAAGGAATGGATCAGCACTTCTAAAATCCATATTTTTATCATGTCTTGTTTACAAGCATAGAGAAAAATGTTAGCGTGCACTACATGTGATCGGCAAACGACAACGTTCACCAAATCATTGATTTATAGGCTACTTTTATAACACTACCGTCGCTGTCCCAACGGCTAGTACTAAAAGTGACCGTTTAAGCACCCGTAATTCAAAATCTTGGTGAGCCCACGCAAGCTCGGTTTTAAGAAACCATATATAGATTCACATAAAAATGTCACAGACCCACCTAGGAAAAGAAAGAAGAGCAAAAAATTCAAGAAAATCTCACAGAATCTCCATATCTTTAAGGTCTGGCAACTCGGAAGAATCGCCAAGAAACTTGGTCACTCCAATCGCTGGTTCAGACAGCAAGAAGAAGAGAGCATCAAAAATGGTCTACTCATACACACCAACTTATTATTCCACACTCCATGACTCAATCACCTCTCTTTGCAAGACGATTCTCCCATTTTCCTTGAAGAAAAAGCGGTTGCCGGCTGCTGAGCACAGGCTTGCAAAGCTGCAATCTGATAACTTGAAGTGGCAGCAAGACTCCTTCCATCAGATCCTTAACCTGATGGGACTTCATAGAGAAGGAATCTTAGCTGAAAATGAGGTTGCTGCTTTTCGGACGCATTTGCTTGAGACCCTTATCGCTTCTCCACCTGAACATGAACAAGCTGCCATCTTAAGGGATAAACTGGTTTTCTTGCAGGTTAGTTTCTGACAAATGTTGTATCTACGTTGTAAAATAGCTACTTTTTTTCACTAGTTTCTTCGATCGACATGGTTGAGTTTCATTCCTAGTGTAATCTCAGGAATCAACTTTTGAGTTAAAAAGTTCTGATCTTTAGACTGAAGTGGATCTGATATTAGTAATATACCAATTTGTTGGCCTCAATCCTGTAGGAGCTGCTTTATGCACAATGCATATCAGAAGACGAGTATCATTCTTCAAAGAGGCCTTTGCTACAAAGACTAGCAGTTCAAGGAGCAGAAATTGAGGCTAGAGATGTTGTAGTGGCTGGCCAAAAGGACCCCAAAGAGAAGACAGACGAAGTTTGGTCAGTAATCGATTTAAAAGATGATAAATGCTTGAATGCCAAGGAAGAAACTCTGCAACACACGAACAAATCAAAGTCGAGCTCAGCTATGAAGCAAATCAAAGGAGCAGCATCAGTTTTTGGGTTTATGTCATCTCACAAACAAGTGACACGCAGAGAAGAAAAGAGCATATTTGACATTGGAGCCAAAGTAAACTCCTTTGGTTATGTTAATGGTGAACATGAAAATGCACATTGTGAAGGCCAGTTGAAGGATCGTGAAAGTGAAACCAAGTCGATTCTTATGCTTGAAAGCGTAATACCAGTTGAGAGCAGAAAGGAAAGTGGAAGCACTGATAAGACAATGAGGAAACCTTTCAGGACTTTGTTCTTAAGAGAACAGAGAGAGGCATGTGATGGAGGTGGAAACAATGGAGTTGATTCTGGGGAAAAAGCATCAAAATCGGCCAAAAAACAATGGGGTTTTGATGGATTTAAGAAGTGGAAGAGAAATGAATCTGAAGATGAAACTGCACCTTTGCCCCTAAATATTGAGAGGTCAGACTGTGAAGCATATACAGCAGGATCATGCCACCTTGTCAATAGCCCCATTGGCGAGGGACCAAACACTAAACAGATCAAGAAGAAGCTGCACTCAAATGGTTCCCCTTCTGATTTTTTCATTGACAAGGTCCATTCTTGAAGCTTTTGTTTTCAACTTTAACCTTAGCTCTTGTTTCTTGGCGTAACTCTCTATTCACACTGTAACTCAGGTAGTGGGGAATAAGATAAAGAAGGAGCTGTTAAGAATTCAAACAGAACTCAGCACCACAAATCAAAATTTGAAGTTCTCGTAAGCATTTACCATTGAACACTCAAAAACTTTAAAATTCGAGTACAAGTTTATCTACTTCTTCTCTTGAATCATAACCTTATTGTGTCACAGCGACGACCAAATTGAAGCAATATCCACCAAGCTTCCTGTTGACAAGGCAGATCTGGAAAAGTTCTTTCCCAAGTAAGGCTGCAGTAGCATTCATCTTCCTTCCTCTCTTAAAGATGCAAGTAAAACTTTAGCAATGTTACTTCAGTATATGATCTAGTTCAAACAAACAAACAACACTACTTATTGTTACCCTGTTTACAAGGTCATGGTGTGAGCGATATAGTGATGTTGTACTGGATGTTGTGAAGAAAGAATTCAAGGACCATGTGGGTGAAATGGAGGAGATGCGAAATGTTTCCAGAGAGAAAAATAGAAAAAACTCAATGAGATGGACAACATTTGATGATGATGATACTGAGAATTGTCACCCAAATTTCTTTGCTCCCTCAAGTCATGACTATGCTACCTCCAGGAATCAGAATTTAATGCCAAAGGAAGAATATGCATATGCAAATCGCTCCCATGGCGTTAACAAGTCCTTTGAAAATCCATTCTTCCATGATTGTGATCTAAGCAGTAAACCATCGTCTTACCAGAACCCCTTTTGGACATCAGGGCATGGGACCTTGTATGGTTAGAACTGGAAGTCCGAGAGTACATGGAAGTTGCACACTGAATACGGTAGCTTATGTTCGGTGAAAGTCCGAGAGTATATGGAAGTTGCACACTGAATACAGTAGCTTATGTTCAGTGAAAATGTGGTAATGTATGAACTTGAAGAACTCTGTTCTTCGAAGATTTGAACATCTCTTCATGATTCTTTGTAAGTTATGAGATAATTGCAGACGTAACAAAGTGTATTTCCAAATGCTTACATATAAAATAGTTGCATTGCCTTTCATCTGTGGGAAGTAATTTAGAACTCAATGAAAAGCCAAGGAAAAGAAAATAGAAAATATATAAGAACGGTGTATGTACAAATTTTCAACTCAAAACACTTTCTGAATTGACAACATTAGGACTCTCCCCATGTCCTTGCCGAACATCTCCTCGACAAAGAGGACATACCCTGCAAAATCACAGGAGAGGGGGCAGCGAAGTGTCAGGACGCGAAGGCGTATGAACAAGGGGAGATAAAGCCAGAAAGAAGCAAAGGGCAATCGTAATACCCATGTATCTCTTTAAGCCATTTGTCAACGCAAGACATGTGGTACTCATGGTGGCAAGGAAGAACTCTTATTTCCTCGCCTTCGTCATAATCCGCAAGGCAAATATAGCATCTGTACATCACATTCTATCATATATTTTTCATTTGAACTAAGGCTGCTTTGCCTTGCAAAGATTGTTTGGAAAAGAAACTTACTGATCAGTATCATCTCCACCAACTGCTTTGTCTGCCTTCTTGTGACTCTTGAGAGGGAAAGAGTCGACCAATGATTCAGGAGCCGGTAGTGACATCATAGATAGGGAAAGAGGCACAGGCTGCCGATGAATTTCATCCAGAACCTGCAGTTTTTTGCAAAATAAAACTTAACAGTATTTGCAGGCCTAATAAGCATACATAACTTCAACCAAGGCAAAAAGGCAAGCAAATTGATAATGGAAAGCTACCTCAAAAAGAGCTTCAGCAACCATCACTATCCTTGATATACTAGCACGGGTACTAGACTCTTCGGTTGTCAAGAATGATTCACAAGAGCATGTACCATCAGGGTGTAATCCAGTTGGACAGGAAGTCATTCGGTGACCACCATCATCCAAAGCACTACGAAGTCTTTCCCAGATCTGTGCAAAAAGTTTTGCAGAAAATGATTCATAATAATTATAAAGCGAAAGAAAGATAATCTCTGGAAATTTGTTGTATTTTGTTACCACTTGAAAACAATTGTTATTCCAAAAAATTAAAGTAACATTTATATTCAAAACAAAAACTGAAATATGACCATGAACTTGCAATAATTCATGTAAGAAACTGAATACCACTGCCATCCCACAAAACCCAATTTCCAAAATCATTCAAAGTATTGGTTATAATAAAAGCAAAAAACAGTCAAATATAATACACAATCCCAAAACTCCCAACGCTGTAGAAATTCAAGTTGGCTGCGTTCATAAAAGATTAACATCATAAATGGTACTTAAAATCACCTCAGATCTAGAGCGTTGTCTCCGCTCATTGATGTTATGAATTCTACTGCCCAAGTATCTAGAATCACTGCCCATCCCGTCATCATAAAGATCAGAACTAAAATCAAGGAGCCATCTATCACGAGATACAGTGTCATTGATATTGTCTGTTGAGAAAACAATGGTCGATGAATCAGCAAACCTTCTTGAACTACGTCCGGCAAATGCATCCCAAAAAAGTCTTCGACCGTTTCTTGTAGCTTCACGGCTGCTTGCATCACCATTACCACTAGAGAAGATATTTGATGATATACTCAACACATCTACCTGAAGAATACTTCCATCTGCACCCTCCAGGTCCTCACTGGATACCATATATCCTAAAGCTGAGGGTGATGCTTCATGTACAGTTTCATTTTCAAGAGAGTGTAAACCGACAGAAGCATCAAAGCTATGAGGAACAATATCAGAATCAGGATTCATGAAAGCTGCCACTTCTCCCATGTGATTTTCGTTAGGCACAGCATCATCATACGAACCACCAACAACTTGGGAAGACAAACTATTTGGATGTACAATCTCGGGACAGATTTGAGGAACAACTTTGTTCTCTGAATTTTCATTGCCATTGACTACATTATTGTTAGAAGAAACATTTACAGAAACAGGATTTGAAGAAGATTGTTCCTTAAATGAAGTACTAGCTTCGGTTCTATTTCTATTCCTACAAGATTCATCATGGCTATATTCTTGGCTTACCTGATATGGAGGAACTAACTCCCTACTTTCAGACAAGTATTCCCCTTGGCTACTTTCTAAATTTCTTAAATCATCTCTAGTGAAAATTCTCTCGCTAGCTGTACTGCTACATTGAGAAAATGGTCCTGTTTCATTATTAAAGGGGGTGCATCTTGTTCCTTCTTCAGAAATAACAGATGATTCCTCTGCAGAGTAGAGGATTTCATTCACAACAGGATCACGATGTTTTGCTGGATTCAGAAGTGTTTCATCTGGATAATCTTCCATCTGCAGAATATTGCATAAACATCAGTCTCTTTTACAAAGTGCTTATCAAAATTCAAATAATTCAGATTTTTAGGATCCTGAACAAGGTTGACACCACCAAACACCATAACTCTAAATCAGCCAACAAATCCACAGCTAGAGCTAATTACTGCAACTAGCACGGTGTTTCTTCATTCTTAAATGTTTAAAAGAAGTATTTAAATAAATCCGTATCAGACTCACTCATGTAGCAGAACTACATACCTCCTGTCATAATAGTTTTAATTCTGTTGTCCACTATTTCATGAAAAAAAGATGGCCTCTAATTTTCACTTTGAGATAACTCTTAAATATTTGTGACCAAGAAATAGCTTTTCAGTAGATAGTTCCAGAAGCCTTAGATTACAGATATAGTAAAGCTTCTTCACTATCATTCATCAGACATGGGAAAAACATCTGATTAGTAATTGGAAGTAGATCATATTGAAAAGTGTGCATGTTAAAGGTCAAAATTCGTGTTTCTCAAATATCATACAAGGTTTGATAAAACGAAATTAAGTATAGTTTTGTTATAGAGATCAGTTACAACCATGAACACTATTTACAAATGCAGTTCCAATGACTTAGCATACAAACTGAAGCATCAGCAGATATTCTGCTTAACTAAGTAAACTACCATTTCCGGTAGGTTTGTAACTAGATGACATCACAACTTATACTCTTTCATTTATTTCCATCTCATGTAATGTATTCTACCCTTTTACATTTCTGCCTAGTGCGATAAATCCAGTCAAATGCTTTTAAATAATGCAAATCCAACTTTGGCCAGTAACAAAAAAACATAAATTCAACTAATTAAAACAGCCAACTGTGACACGTTGAAATGATATAACCAAAGAAGTTACAAGTATGGATTCAACGATAACCTACCCAGAGTTAAAATACATCTTACATTGGAGA
The DNA here is from genome assembly GCA_026284465.1 of Erythroxylum citrifolium. Classification (NCBI taxonomy): domain Eukaryota; kingdom Viridiplantae; phylum Streptophyta; class Magnoliopsida; order Malpighiales; family Erythroxylaceae; genus Erythroxylum; species Erythroxylum citrifolium. The sequence continues at coordinate 59,760,580 of JANKOE010000007.1, forward strand.
AAGAAAAATCTTTATAGAAATACAAGCATACAAGTGTAGGCCATTGAGTTAAGCATAAATAAGTGGTGTTAAATATAAAATTTGGACATCATAATGTTTCACAAGGTGAATTGCTTGATAATGTTAGATGTGATGAACAAAGACAACCGACTACAAGAACAAGCAAATGTCAAATCCAGACATAAGTCAACGTAGAACAATTTAAGTCTGTGGGCAACGAAAGAAATTGTCAAGAAAAGAACCATAATATACTCAAAACAAGATCATAAGGGCGGACTTCCATTTTATCAACATAAAAATTATCATCTCTCAATAAAAAAATCAAGCCACTCTGCAACCAACACAAATTTTACGAACCGTCAGCATCAATCCGTCCAAAGGTGAAAACTTCAGCACTAATTCATCCAAAGCTGAAAATATTTTGAAGGTCTAGATCCATAATGATCAAAACAATATAAAGAGGCAAAATGGGTTTTCTTTCTCCTTCGGATTAAATCGATTCCTTGTAAGTCGTACCGGGTTAACACCAGTTTCACAGTCACCGATCATCAGAAGTGATAAAGAAATCTGAACATAATTAAAAAAAACACATGCGTTTTAATGATTGCTTATCGGGTACCTGACAAATGGTCTGAGAAGAAGAGCCGCCGCATACGAGAGAAGAGAAGAGGTTGGCACAGTTGTTGCGGTTGGCTCGGACCCGTGAAGGGCGGATCCCCATTCGGCTATTGCCCGAACCCATTTTGTAGAGAGACAGAGACGGACACAAAGATTGGCTTTAGGACAAACAGAGGTTGTGAAATAGTAATGGGATTCTGGAGAGAGAGAGAGAGAGAGAGATGTTTTTGGGTATAGTTTCTTCAGACAAAATAATTAAAGTTCAAGTCTTTGGGAGGTTTTTAGGTAAGTACTAAAACTAACAAGGTGTCTTGTTCATTCGGTGGCTTCCTAGAGACATGATATGCCTTAAAACTTTAACACCTCATGCAATTTCCAAAACATGAGTTGACAGATTTTTTATTGCATTCATAAACTTTATTTAATAGTTAGTAAAAGTAATTATAATGACTGTAACTTTACACTATACACCAAGCAACTTGATTGATTCACATGTCATAGGTATTGCCAGATTGAGTTGAGAGAGGTAGTTTAGAAGTCAAGTATGAAGTTGCCCCTTTGAACCTACCACATCAAATGTGGTAAGGATTGAGAAATTGCAACCCACTTAAGAAATTGGAACCCATAGTCATCATCATCGAGTAAGTAACAGAGGAACTACAGAGAAGCAAAGTGAAAGGCTCTTTTCATCCCTCTTAGGATTGAGTTGTAACCCATAAAAAAAGTGTAGTGTTGTAAGCATCTCATCATGGAAAATGGTCAAAATAATAGACAGAGAGATGGAAAGAATTGGATTGAAGATAGGGCTCATTTGGATCAAGTCATTGGACCAGACGAGGCATAAACAAAAACTGTAAGATTGGGATCTTGTTGGACCTCCAAAATCCAAATATGGTTGCATGATGGTAAAGGACGGATCAACAATATTTGATGTATTTCATGATAGGCAAAAAGAAATTGAAGTTTGCTCGTTTTGTGCGGCAAAATCTTTAGAAATTTTGAAATAGCTATTATGCCACAATAAAATCATAGAAAACAATGGGTTGAAGCTAAAATTTTTAGAAGAGTAATAATTTATTAATGTTAAGTTTTTGACATGTGTATATATTTTGTAAGTTTTAATGTTTAATTATGATATATTTTATATTGTATTTATAATATAACATATTTGAAAGTGATTAATAAAGATGATTCAATCCCATAAAAAGTTTGTATTTTTCTTGTAAATTTATTATGCTAAATTAATAGATAAAATAATAAATTCATATGATTTAATCTTTATTAAATATAATAAAATATGTACTTATGATAAAAATAAAAAGAAGTCGAAGTTCATTCGTCAAAAGCTTTGCAACCACTCCATTTTTATTTTTAATCTATTCCAGCACCGCTGATCTTTTTGCGACCACTACGTTGATATGTATAAAATTTTTATTTTTAATCTATTCAAGCACCGCTGATCTTTTTGCGATCCAAAATAAAGTTCTGTTAAATGAAACCTCATTACTTTTTGTATTGACTCCAAGTCAAGGGCTACTGAACAAGAGGAAGCTATGCCGACAAAGGAACAGATATACAGCAATAAAATAAATAGCCTTTTCTACTTTTAAGCCTTGCTTCTTTGATCTTTCACCAAGTCAAGGTCTACAAAATAAAGGGAAGGACAGGAAAGGTGTGGCAAGGAATTAGTCTTGTTTGGCAACCAGTAGCCAAAACGTGGAAATGGGAATACAACATTTGTTTCCTAACTTTTACTTGTTTAGTTATTAGCTATTTTTAAAAATTGAACAGAAGTTAAATTGATAAGACACAAAGTTTAAGATTTAAAAGATTCAAATGGTATTAAAAATTAAAGAATTTAAAACATGATTAAAAATACTGTCTTTATCTACAAAGATTTGAGGTTTAATAAAAAATTATTAAATAGAATGAATTTTAAATAATCTTATATTTTTATTTATAAGAGGGCTTAGGTACAAACTGAAATCAAATATCAAGCATAAGAGATAAGAGATGTTATTATAATATTATGAAGATATAGTGAAGATGTTGATTTTTAACATAAGCATATTACGGTATTTTATATTAATTTCTTTAAAAATTGCTTAATTTTGTTTTATTGATATTTTTGTTCATATCATAAAATTTATTTATAATTTATTTTAAAACTAATAATTTTATAAATGATTGAATTTTTTTGATTTATTATTTATATAATATAAAATATTTTAATTATTTATCTACAAAATAAATCATAAAATACTAAATATGGGTTAAAAAATTGCTCATTATCATTTTAATATTTAGTACCAAATATTAACATAACTATTAACTTTATTTAATATCATATCAAATACGCATAATCGGTAATTTCATCATTTCTATTCTGATTCTCACTTTTTATTACCATTTCTATTTTTATTCCTATTTCTTCATTTTTGAACGAGACTAAGATATATGTATATATTTTATAAGTTTTAATAAATATTTGAAAGTGATTAATAAAGATGGCTCAAACCTAAAAAAAGTGTCTATTTTTCTATTCATCTCGTTGGGTTTTCTTTTGAATTTATTTTTTTAATTTATTATGCTAAATTGAAAGATAAAAATAATAAATCCATATGTAAGAAAATATACTTAGAAAAAAAAATTGAAGTTTGTATGTTTTCTGCATCAAAAGCTGCAACCACTATGTTAGAAAATGATATATGTTTTCTTTTAGATTTTAAAAAGAAATCTATCCAACCAATAATTATCTTTTTGGAGTCTTTGTGTTGACTCCAAGTCAAGGTCTACTGCACAAGAGGAGCCAGAAGAAATATAGAGCAATAGAATAAATTAATTGATCAAAGAGATAAATAAATAAATATCTTTAAGGTGTGTTTCTTTTTATCTTTTCACATTTTTAATGGCCCTTAAGTCAAGGTCTACAAAATAAAGGGAAGCTAATTGCTAAGAGCCTAAAGAGTTTTGAAAGGTTCCCACAAACTTACTTTTCAAAAAGAAAGACGTCCTAGTCTTTACACGGAGAAACTGAAACTTGTATATAAAATGCTGAAGCTACTTACTTGGTGAGTGCCTGAGACTGAGAGGTGGATATTGAGAAGAATAGGTTGGTTGAGACTTGAGATTGAGATGTGGCTTACAAACAAGTATTGGTATTGGGACGTAGTAGTAATAGTATTAGTAGCCAATATTACATTTCAAGGGTTGCTGTGTTATGGCTGTTCCTCACATGAAAGAATTGCCCTTTTACAACTCAAATCACACTTCCCTTCATCAGTTGCGTTTAGTTCTTGGGGGAGAGATGCTGATTGTTGTACTTGGGATGGAGTTACATGCAACCCAATAACGACTCGAGTTTCCCAGCTCCGACTCTCGGCTGATTTTTACCAACATGGGTTGTGGTATCTAAATGCCTCTCTGTTTCTTCCCTTCCGTGAATTGACAAGTCTTGACTTGTCATACAGTTATCTCGCAGGTTGTGTAGATAATGGAGGTGAGTTTTCCTTGTCTTTTAATGTTTATATCCCTCAAATTCCTTATTCCATTGGCATTGGATTATGAAACAGTATTTATATACAACTTCTCGTACACAGCTACTAATCAACTTTTGCAACTCCTCCTTTCTCTCGTAGGTTTTGAGACACTATCAAAACTTGAAAATTTGGAGTCTCTTTATTTAACTGGCAACAGTTTCAACAATAGCATATTATCGTCTCTGGTTGGGCTCTCTCTCAAAAACTTGGATATGGACTTCAATGTTATAAAAGGATCAATAAATATGACTGGTCAGAAAAATATAGTATTTTTTCATTTTATCTATTAAGTAACATGATTAATAAACTTATGATAAATTTTTGTCTTCTTCTTTTTCAGAATTGAATGCTTTAAGCTGTTTGGAAGAGCTGAATTTAAGTGGAAATGAGATTACCAAATTTGAGCCTTCTAGAGGTAAAACAGAAAAATGTTTTAAATGCTCAATCAAGTATTTATTTGCTTTTAATTTTTGAGTATCAAATCATCCGTCACAATTCACTAAGCTCTGTTGTATACTTTTCGCAACATAACAGGTGTAAAAGGTGCTAGCAACTTAAGTGTCCTTTATCTGGATTATCTTGTCAGCAATATAACATACGAATTGCTAGAGTCACTGGGAGAGTTCCACAATCTTAAGAGCCTTTCTCTGTTTAGTAACAATTTAATTGGAGCAATATTCCGTCATCAAAAGAATGTTTTAAATGCTCAATAATATGTTTATTTACTCTTAATTTTTTAATATCAGATCATTGATCACAATGAAACAGGCACAAAAGGTTTCAGCAATTTAATTGCTCTTTACCTTGATCGTCTTGTCAACAATGTAACAGACGAATTGCTAGAGTCATTGGGAGAATTTCACGATCTTAAGAACCTTTCTCTGGAGAACAACACTTTAACTGGGGCAATGTTCCATCATCCAAGTACGTACGTAAATTATGTGACAAATAACAATAAAATTTAACGTCCAAAATATATGTAAATATTATATGCATTGTATTATAACTTTCACAGGATACAGTTTGATAGAGCTGTCCCTAAACCTTTGTTCTCTGGATGAAAACTTCCTTCAAAGCCTTGAGTTACTACCTTCACTTAAGGTGTTAAACATTCAAAGATTACAGACGACCGGTCTTCCAACATCACAAGGTTAATTACCAACTTTTCAACTTCTATGGAATAACGAGCTTTTAGTTTTCGGTTAGTTCAAGTGAAGAAATTATGTAGTCTATTAGTTATTATCAGATAAACTGTATTAAAATTACTTAACATATTTTATAATTATTTTGTAAATGCAAACTTACATATAGAGCCATATGTAGATTGTTAATCAATAAAATAAATAGTTTCTATTGATATTTTTAGTATTTTATAAAATTAATATATCAAAATAAAAATATATAATTTACCTATTCTCCTTAACAAAATAGTTTAAAATAAATTTTAACTACTGATGAAATATATGAAAATAATAATATTAATTATAAGGAATTTTTTTAAATAACATATTTTTTATATAATTCATCTTTTTAAAATTTATGTCTTAAAAAACACTTAAAAATAAAAATATATAGTAATAAATAAATAAATAAGATCGAATTGTATCTATTTACCTAATTTTATTTCTTTTATCATCTTAGATTTTCCTCATCTGAAGAATTTGGAGCAATTAGACTTAAGCTACAACGATCTCAATAATGAGATTGTGCTAAGTATCAGAAATCTAACATCGCTTCGATACTTAAACTTGGTGGATTGTGGACTAAGCCGCCATATAGCCCTGAGTAAGTTCCTGAGATTATATCTTTGACAATAGCATATTATAATCGTTTAAGTTATATTCTTTTGGAGTCCCTTGGTTTAAGTTATATCGTTTCAACAATAGCATATTATCATTTCTGGGCGTGCTCTCTCTCAAAAGCTTGGATCTGAGCTACAATGTTATAAATGGATCAATAAATGTGACGGATTAGAAAAATGTGATATTTTGTTGCCTAAAATTGGATCCACTAAGTCAGTTGAAGGAACTGTATTGCTCTTTAGCTTGATGGTCTTGTCAACAATGTAACAGACGAATTGCTGGAGTCATTGGGAGAATTCCACAATCTCAAGAACCTTTCTCTGGACTACAACAATTTAACTGGGGCAATGTTTCGTCATCCAAGTACGTACGTAAATTATGTGACAAATGACAAATAACAATTAAATTTAATGTCCAAAATATATGTACGTATAAATTATATGCATTGCATTATAACTTTCACAGGATATAGTTTGATAGAGTTGTCCCTAAACTATTGTTCTCTGGATGAAATCTTCCTCCAAAGCCTTGTGTTACTGCCTTCACTTAAGGTGTTGAACATTCGAGAATTACAGACCGGTCTTCCATCACAAGGTTAATTACCAACTTTTCAACTTCAAGGTTAATTACCAACTTTTCAACTTCCATGGAATAACGAGCTTTTAGTTTTCGATTAGTTCAAGTGAAGAAATTATGTATTCTATTATTTATTATCGGATAAACTATATTAAAATTACTTAACATATTTTCTAATTATTCTTTAAATGCAAATATACATTTAGAGTCATGTGTAGATTGTTAATCAATAAAATAAATAGTTTCTATTGATATTTTTAGTATTTTTATAAAATTAATATATCGAAATAATAATATATAATTTACCTATTCTACTTAACAAAATAGTTTAAAATAAATTTTAACTACGTATGAAATATATGGAAATAATAATATTAATATCAAAGAATTTTTTAAATAACATAATTTTTATATAATCTATCTTTTTAAAATTTATGTTTTTAAAAAACACTTTAAAATAAAATTATAGTAATAAATAAATGAGATTGGATTGTATCTATTTACCTAATTTTATTTCTTTTATCATCTTAGGTTTTCCTCAGCTGAAGAATTTGGAGCAATTGGACTTGAAAAACTACGCCCTCAATAATAAGATTGTGCGAAGTATCGAAAATCTAACATCACTTCAATACCTAAACTTGGCGGATTGTGGACTAAGTGGCCAGGTACCCAGGAGTAAGTTCCTGATAATACATATTTGACAATAGCATATTATAGTCATTTAAGTTATAACCTTCTGAGTCTCTTGGTTTAAGTTATAATCGTTTCAACAATAGCATATTATCATCTCTCTCACAAACTTGGATCTGGACTACAATGCTATAAATGGATCAATAAATGTGATAGGTTAGAAAAATATGATATTTTGTTGTCTAAAATTAGATCCATTAAGTCATTTGAAGGAGCTGTATTTAAGTGAAAACGAGGCTTTCTTTATTAAATTTGAAGTTGTTGATATATTAACATGATCAATAAACTTATGATAAATTTCTAATGATTATAACATTTTTTACAATGTTGCAGGCTTATGTGCTTTGAAAGGTCTTCAAGAGCTAGACATGAGTGGCAATTCTCTTATTGGATCTTTGCCTTACTGCATGGAAAATTTGACATCTCTTCAACAATTAGATCTTTCTTCAAATGATTTAAGTGGAGACATCTACTTCTCACCACTTAAAAGTCTGATATCCCTAGAAAGTCTAATCCTATCGAATAACCATTTCCAAATTCCATTGTCTTTTAGCCCATTTTTCAATCATTCAAAACTCAAGTCTTTTGATGCTTCAGAAAATGAAGTATATAGTAGAAGGGAGATGCTTAATTTGATTCCAAAGTTTCAATTACAAAGCCTCTCATTGTCTTGTTGTGGAAACGGTGAATCATTCCCACAATTCCTTTACTATCAACGTGACCTTCAAAATGTTGATATTTCTCATGTTAGAATTAAAGGGAGATTTCCACATTGGTTGCTGCAGAACAACACAAATTTGGGATCTTTAGATTTAATGAATACTTCTCTGTTAGGACTTTTGGAGTTGCCAATTCAATCTCATAAGAATTTGGAGAAGTTAGATATTTCTGATAATAAATTATTTGGACAAATTCCATCAGAAATTGGAGCAAGCTTTCCTGGATTAAGCTTTTTGAACATGTCTAGTAACAATTTCAGTGGCAGCATACCTTCCTCGTTGGGCAACATGAATAAGTTGGATTGTTTAGACTTGTCCAACAATGGACTGTCTGGTAAACTACCAAATCTCTTGATAAAAGGTTGTCAGGACTTGCACATACTTAAGATGTCAAACAACAAGTTACAAGGTCAAATGTTACCAGAAAATGTCTCCTTAACATCGTTGATGAGGTTGCAATTAGATGGCAACCAATTTATAGGAAGTATCCCTGATAGCTTGTCAAAAAGCCCCTACTTGGTTGTATTGGATGTGAGCCATAATAATCTCTCTGGAGGAATACCCCGGTGGATCACAAATATGACTAATCTTGAAATTTTAGACCTCGCATACAACAAATTTGAGGGAATTCTACTTATAAATTTTTTTCCTCCATTTATATCACTAGTTTTCTTGTCAAATAACAAGCTGCAAGGATCATTGCTAAATGTCTTTGAATGTGAGAACATGGTGGCCATTGATCTTAGTCATAATAATTTAATCGGTGGCATTCCAAATTGGCTTGGCGGATGTTCAAAGTTGAGATATTTTGTATTGAAGGGTAACAATTTTGAAGGGAAGATTCCGAGCCAATTGTGTAAGTTAGATCAGTTAAGTCTCATTGATCTTTCATCTAATTATTTATATGGTCGTATTCCTTCATGTCTAAGAGTAGGTGTCCATACTACTGACGAACCTAACGAAGGTTTAAACGATTTAAGCGTGCCTATTCGTTTGGATTTTACAACCAAAAGAGTATCATATACTTACATAGGCAAGATTCTTGCTTACTTCTCTGGACTTGATTTATCAAGCAATGCCTTTATTGGAGAGATTCCTTCTGAAATTGGAAATTT
>JANKOE010000007.1:59769738-59782549 GCA_026284465.1 Erythroxylum citrifolium
GGTTAATTTTGGAAGTAAAATTATAAACATGCATACAAAGTCAAGAATGACACTTATTTTGAATAATTAAAATATATATAAAACGACTCTTATTATGAATCAGAGGGAGTACCTTTCTTCATTCCCCTTATTTAATTACGAAAAATCTCTTTTTAATTGTTAGAGAAGATAAGTTAAAAATTATTTATTGGGTTAATTACTAAAAAAAATGTAAGCTTTCCTAAATTTTTCAAACATAGCTTGAAATTTAAAAAGTAACAATGAAATGCCAAAATTTTTAATGTTTTTAAATTCTAACCCAAATTTTAAAAAGTGATAATTAAATGCTTAAATTTTTACCTTTTTTTTTTTCTAATTATAGTCCATCGTTATTTGTTGTTCTCCTGACGCCTTCAACTATTTGTTTTCTGTTTGCTCTTCTAACGTCTCAAATTACTTTCGCATTACAGCATCTTGCCCCAGTAAGCTTTTCATTTTTAATTCGTTCTCCTTATGTTCTTAATGTGAGGGCGTCGAGGTTGCATAATTTAAAAATCGAAAGGTGAGGGCATCAAGAGAACAAATTGAAAAATAAAGAAAAACTGAAATCAAAACGTAAGGTCGTCGTGACTGTGTAATATGATTTAGATTATTTTTAAACAACGACTTCGTTTTAATTATGTGATTAAATGACGTCGTTTTATTAATTTTCATTTGTTGTGATAATTTTGACTGACATATATTAATAGTTAAGGTTTTTAAAACATATGGTAAGCCACATCAGCATATTTAACAAAAATACTAACATTAGACTAGAATTAAAAAAATTTGAAAATTTTAGCATTTTATTATTATTTTTTGAAATTTGAGTTATAATTGAAAAAATTTAAAAATTTAAGTATTTTATTAGTATTTTTAAAGTTCAGGCTATAAATGAAAATTTTATTAAATTTTGAGCTTTTTTTAGTAATTAACCCTAATTTAAATACATAAATTTGACAATACGGTCCAATAAATTTAAGTTTTTATTAAATTTAATTTTGATTAAATTTGAATATTTGAGCTCAAATTTAAGTTTGAATTTAGTTAAATTAAATTAAATTAATTATTTTAAATTAAAGTAAAAAAAAATTAACGTCTCTAATATGTAGTTTTTCTGAAAAAAGCACCTGTAGTGACGATCTTGCACAATCTTAGGAGATACCGATGATGACATTCTAATATTGCTAATCTAAATCACTCACTGTCATCTTTTGACGAAACCACATTAAAGCACTACCTAAACGTAGCTGACTTGCTTTGTAGGAAGAGCATTTAGTCTCTGTTTGGCGTTTTGTGCTTTTCGTGGAAAAGTTACCATTAAATTCCAAACAGAAGCTGCCTAAAACTACAGTCATGTCTAAATCGCTCCCCCGTTCTTGTATCGTGGCTACACATCTTCTCATTCTCGTGGCCAAACATGGTCCTCACGTGAATAGTCAATAATATTTAAACATCAATTACATCCTAACAAAAGTGGGAACCACCTTGGATTTATGAATTGAACAAAACATGCAATCTGATTTGATCAATGGTTAAATTTCCTCTTCTGCCATGGTTGAACATAACAACACTATTAGGTACAAACATGGGAATCTTTCACTTCCCAACCTTGCTCTGTGTGGCCATCATATTGGTCTCAGGCTCCCTGAAACTGTAGGGAGTAAGTTTCCAACTCTATCATCACGCCATTTACAAGGACGAATTCCAACTTTAAACTCAAGGGAGGGAAAGCGACATTAAAGTATATTGACATAACCAGAATCTTTAAAACCGGAACATGCAAAAAGAATAGGCACAGACTCCTGTAAGCTTGTTTCTGTTATATGTTTGCTTATTCATATAGCCATCTTGCATGACCTGACAGCTGTTTAGTGGTAGCTAGCTTAAAAATTGAAAACCATACCGTTTGCTTCTAAAGCTAAAACTTCCCATTCTCTCTTACCAACCAGTTTCATTATTAAACATTTGGGACTACGACATGGCACACAAAGTTGCCTTAATGCGATTGCCAATGTCATTCACTTTATGTCAGAAGAAAGATGACTTGCAAGATAAACCTGTGATTGATCAATTAAAAGCAAAGATAGTTATTATTTTAAAATTGAAAAATAGGGACTGGCAAGTTTTGCATCAAAGAAAGGCACACAAACAAAAGCTGCACTCCAAGTGGAAAGAAAAGACCAAATAATTCTATCAGCACAGAAAGTCGTGAACCTTCCTATCACCTTTTATTATCTAGACTTTAAATATTGAAAACAATCGAACATGGAGATCTTTTGGCGGTTCTGAAGTTTCCCAATTGGTACAGCAATGAATGTTAACGGTAAACTTATAGGGAAGCAAGTGCTTGCCATAATTATCTTGTGTTCTTTTAGTTCTATGAACTTTAATTTAATAAATTACTAATAAGTAATATTTTACCATTTTTCATATTAACATTTTCTGATGAAAAAGTCAAATTATCATTTTCGTAGCAAATCTTACCAGTAGATGTCCTAAAGTTAAGTAGCCATCATCTTCCAATCCCATGAGTTTCTCCATAAAAAAGAAAAGCAAATAGAGACAAAACAATTGGCATGCTACTCCAATTTAAGAATTAAAAGCATTCCTCCATGTCAGGTTAAACCCACTTGGAAGTTAAGTGTTTGCCTTGGAATTAGCCATTTGGTCATTAGTGGATTCTTCTGATGATACAGTTCATTAAGAACAATGAAATGCTCTTACATTGTGGCTCATGTTAAAAGAACGTTCTTGCAATAGGCTGGAACTTGAAACAAGGCAGAAGAAGACCCTGATAACTATATTCAATTCCCCGACTGTAGAAATTGAAAGCCGTTCTTTCTTCATTCAATTCAAGTATATAAATCTATAATAATCTATTACCTGCCCAGAGTATTGAAAACTCGTCACTTTCTTAGCTTTGGTTCTTTTCTTGAGCTTTTGTTAGAGAAGACAGAACACGACTGGAAGATGGCCGGAGGATCTTTTGCGCCGGCCGGTGTGGCCAAGGAGAGAGCGGAGCAGTATCAAGGCAGACTCACGTTGTCTGTGATCATTACATGTCTTGTTGCTGCAGTTGGTGGATCAATCTTCGGATATGACATTGGAATTTCAGGTGTGTTTTCTTGACAAAAAGTTCTTGCACCAATCCTAGATTGATAGTTCGACAATATCCATGTTTGAAGAATGTACAGAGTATTCATTTCCCAGTTCTATAAAGCATGAAACTGAGGTGAAACTCAGGTGTCATACAGAAAGTGAAAGATCAAAAGGTTTTGATAATAGAATCAGAATCAGAATGATGGGCTTCTGCTCTTCGTTTATTCCAATTCCAGTCCATGAAACTTGTCAGAAAGAGATGCAGATTAATGCTAATACCTCACTTCTTCAAGAATCTGTTCTCTGCCTAGAAGAAAAAAAATTCAGATGCCAAAGACATACTAAGAACATCTTCTGGAATTTCTACTGACTAATGCTTATGAATTCTATTTCAAAACCCGAAATATGAGTATCTGTATCAATAATGAACAGGAGGTGTCACCTCAATGGATGGATTTTTGGAGAAGTTCTTCCATAAAGTCTACGAAAAGAAGCGGCACGCACATGAAAACAACTACTGCAAGTATGACAGCCAAGGGCTGGCGGCTTTTACCTCTTCTCTGTACCTTGCTGGTTTGGTTGCGTCTCTCATTGCAGGCCCTGTGACACGAATCTATGGACGTCGAGCAAGCATTGTATGTGGAGGCATCAGTTTTCTAATTGGAGCCTCCCTGAATGCTTCAGCTGTCAACCTGGCTATGCTCCTACTAGGTCGTATAATGCTTGGTGTAGGCATTGGTTTTGGCAATCAGGTAGCTTCAAGTTACTTAATCTCCAGTTAATCAAGGACAAACAAAGATGTATAAATTGTGGTGTTTTGGTTGGTCAGGCTGTTCCAGTATACTTATCAGAAATGGCCCCAACTCATCTTCGAGGAGGGTTGAATATGATGTTTCAGTTAGCAACAACTCTTGGGATCTTCACTGCAAACATGGTCAATTATGGAACACATAAGCTTCAACCATGGGGATGGAGGCTTTCTCTTGGACTCGCAGCCGTTCCAGCTCTTTTAATGACAGTAGGAGGCTTACTTCTACCGGAGACCCCAAACAGTTTAATCGAAAGAGGGTTGACTGAGAAAGGTAGAAAAGTACTAGAACAGATAAGAGGAACTGAGAATGTGGATGCAGAATTTCAGGACATGGTAGACGCAAGTGAGTTGGCTAACTCCATAAAGCATCCCTTCAGGAACATCCTGGAAAAGAGGAACAGGCCACAGTTAGTCATGGCATTCTTCATGCCCACGTTCCAAATACTCACAGGCATAAACTCTATCCTATTCTATGCTCCAATTCTGTTCCAAAGCATGGGATTCCAAGGAAATGCTCCTCTCTACTCTTCAGCTTTAACTGGAGCAGTTCTTTGTTTCTCTACTTTCATTTCTATTGCTACTGTTGACAAATTAGGCCGGAGAGTCTTGCTTATCGGCGGTGGTATACAGATGATAATATGTCAGGTAAAAGCATTCGTAATTTCGTATACATTAGCTTATACTAAGTCCTATCTCCAATACAAAGTAATCTCATTTTTGGTTTTCTGAAACAGGTGATAGTTGCTGTAATCCTGGGGCTGAAGTTTGGAACCAACGAGCACCTATCTAAAGGCTTCTCAGCAATGGTCGTGGCTGTCTTCTGTCTCTTTGTTCTAGCTTTTGGATGGTCTTGGGGTCCTCTTGGGTGGACAGTGCCAAGCGAGATATTTCCACTGGAAACTCGTTCAGCTGGGCAGAGCATTACAGTAGCTGTGAACCTTTTGTTCACATTCATCATTGCTCAGTCCTTTCTTTCCCTCCTTTGCAAACTCAAGTTTGGTATCTTCCTCTTCTTTGCTGGTTGGATCACGATCATGACCATCTTTGTTTACGTGTTCCTGCCTGAAACCAAGGGAGTTCCTATCGAAGAGATGATATTGCTCTGGAGAAAACACTGGTTCTGGAAAAGAATCGTACCCGGGATTCCTGAAGAAATTGATGACAGTTTGGAAATGGGTCAAAGAGTTGCAAAGATGACTGCATAGTTTCATGTAATGAGGATCCTATTCAAAGTAAAAATCCATTGGTACGAAGTGTTTGATTCTTACAAACTAACTGATTCCTTAATTAACCATGTACTTGTCAGCTAGAACAGAGAAGAAGGACTACAAATTTGCTTGTTAAGCTGTAATGTGAAAATTTACATAGGTATTGCATTCACAGTTAAGTAGATTAAGTTGTATAGGAATGGCATGTCAATTGATTAATTTTTTTAAGTAGCTGTTATCTTTTATATGCGCATCGAGTAAATCTCTAGATTGATGCAATAGCCTGCAAATCATATTAATCAGATATTTCGCATTAGACAAATTCTGTATGATAAGCTCGATCAAGAGAGCATAAGTAAAAGGATTCGAACACAAAATCTTTTGGCCCATGCTTCCACTCCACCAACTTGCATGTTAATTCATCCATACGGAATCAATAAAAAAAGTCCAAGCTAATCCAACTATAATCGATATTAAACTTATTTAAAATGAAATAATATTAAATTTAATAAATCGACACTGTATTATTAAATAAAAATATAAAAATTAATTATTTTCTATTAAATTATTGAAGAATATATGGAGTTATTTTACATCTTTATAAAAAATTATTACAATAATAAATTTAATTTTTCATAGATTAAATTTTTATCTTAAAAAAGGTGATTTACAATATTTAATAATAGCTTTTAGTTCATATCAAAAGTTATATTTTTAATAATTATTTCATATTTGGATGCAAATTTTTATTTTATAATAATAATATATTTTTATTTTATAATCAGAATAAAAAGAAATTAGAGAGTGGATTACCAATTAAAATGACGTCGTTTCACTGGATACAAATAATTGAATCGAAATTCCTGCTCGTCTTCTAGTTGGCAATGTGTTTTTGGGTCGAAGAACGCTACAGTTCAACGACTTGCCTTGCGCGCTGCCATTGCCAAAAGCTCGACGACTTCCAACGCCTGCAGCCGATTTTCTGCAGAGATCGACGGTTGCCTGTACTCAGGCGACTCACAACTAAAGGTATAGCCTATGTAGGAATATAAGTTCTTTGACCATTTTCTTGTGGGAATGTGATAGAAATTTTATGAGAAAGTATGGAAAAAATGATAAACAAGTCATGAGATTTAGTAGAAATCTCCGTTATCATCTGTAATGTAACGAGATTAACGTCCGATTTTCTGCAGAGGTCGACAGGTCACGGGTGCCTCTGAACTCCGACGACTTCGAACTTCAGGTATAAACAATGTAATCAAACGAGATTAACTCCTTTGTTATTTGTTTCATGCTAGTTACTGGAAAATGTTTTTCTTATAGCACGGTAGGTGCTCGATGAAATGCTTTTTGCGAAAGCTGAAATAGGGAAAGGGAAAAAGTTTAAATTTTTGCCTCTACTGGTGATCTTATACTGTTTTGCAAAAAGCGTAACCTCAAGTATGCCAGAATTGTACGGTTTCATGGAAGAAGCAATATCTCTGTGCCTTAGACCTTTTTGTTTTGGTTTTGGAAGAATTCCTGTGTCTTAGACTTTGTAAACTAACGGATAAGCATTTAACTTTCAGTCTGCCCCAAAAAAAGCTCCATGATTTGATCGTTTAATTTCATGGATGAGCCGTAGTCCTAAGAACATTCATTACAGTAGCCTAAAACACCTTCCCTATATCGATTCCGGTTACTTAAATATTTGGTTGAGTTGTACTCTTGTGCATCTAATAGTAATAGCTCTTCAGAGTATGTTCTTTGGAGCTTCTTAGACTTTTGGCGCATTTTTACCTCCTCAAAACTGTTTTCATCTCCCTTAGGAATCCTTACAGCCTGCTTCAAATTGAAGACAGAAGCTGTCTTAGAAACAATTAATAACTGAGCAATTTCCGAATTTTAAGTAGAACCATAGACAGAAGCAGTCAATGAACTGTCCACAACCTGGTTGGGCTTCACGCCGGGCTTGAGTTCGGACCTTATAGGGCCGGACCCTTGCTATTTCTAACCGATCTGTTTAACTGTTTACGGTCCAAACATTTTGTTTCATTCTCTTTTTGACCTTCTTAAGATGTCATTTTAGTTTGAGGACTAAACCCCAGAACAGAAACTTAAGTAAGTCCTCTTCTTTGCCTGGTCGATTCGCTCGAATTTGTGTGATCCTTTTATGGAAATATGATTCTTGTGAGATGATCGACTAAAGTTTCAAGCATATCGTGGGAAAGATCAACCCTTTAATTCATTATCATTTTCTAAAAATGAATTGGAGTTTCATCCTTAAAATTGTTATAATCATGTAAAACATATTCTCAACCGTACAAATTTTTAATTCATCTTAGAATGTCACACGATTAAAAACAATTATGGCTGACGTCGAGTGTAATCAAATAATAAGAGTTGCCAAGATCACTGACAAAATTAAGTTGTAGCGTGAGCATTTATGTTTCCAATTAAACCAACTGAAGGGATCACTTGCAGACAATAATATCTCGTAGATAAGACAACTTGTTCTGTGTCTTAGTGATAATTTAGACAATTGTCCTTGTACAGGCGGAGATTATCATAACTCATAAGCAAAGCATAAACTTTATCTTCTAAATCTGTTTGGATTTGTCATCTGTAACTCAAGCTGGAGAACCAACCTAACAAATGTTATGTACATTCAATCTTAAACGATACGTATTCTGTTACAAGTAACTCGTAGGTTAGTTGGCTTCCCATCCATAGGATTTAAAAAACCATAAAGCAGAACCCTGCTAAATCTTTATCTCATGAAATCAAAATTTTATTTTTAGATAAAATTAACGTAAAATTTATGATGTAAATTTCTCAAAATTGTGATAAGGATTTATTGAAGAATTACATAATTGTAATTCAAATTTTCTTATTTTAAAGAAAAAAGTTAAAAGCAATTTAATTTAGTTAGGTATTACTTAAATATGTTAGTTTCTAAAAAAAATATAAGTTATGACTGTATTGCAAAATTATATAATCTTAAAATTACATTATTAATATAAATTAAAATTTAAGTTTGTCAATAAAAATTAATGATAGTCTAGTTATAGAGTCCAATATTTCCCCCGATGTGAAAAAAGAATACTCTCCATTTTACATGTTACCTGAAAAGATAACAGATAAAAGACTTTGATTAGTTATGAAATGAATTAATTTTAAAAATTAATTAATGGTAATTAAAAATTAATGACCATTAATTAATTTTTAATTAATTAAAAAAATTAATGGTCATTAAAAATTAATTTTAATGTAACTCAACTTCTAAATAACTTAGTGGTTATTCATCACGGTGTTATTAAGAATCTTTGCAGTTTTTTGCAGAAATCCGTTTTTGCAAAGAGTAATAATTTAGTAATGTTAAGTTTTTGACATGTGTATATATTTTGTAAGTTTTAATGTTTAATTATGATAAATTTTATATTGTATTTATAATATAAAACATTTGAAAGTGATTAATAAAGATGATTCATTCCCATAAAAAGTTTGTATTTTTCTTGTCAATTTATTATGCTAAATTAATAGATAAAATAATAAATTCGTATGATTTAATCTTTATTAAATGTAAGAAAATATGTACTTATGATAAAAATAAAAAGAAGTCGAAGTTCATTCGTCAAAAGCTTTGCAACCACTGCGTTTTTATTTTTAATCTATTCAAGCAACATTGATCTTTTTGCGATCCAAAATAAAGTTCTGTTAAAATAAATAGCCTTTTCTACTTTTAAGCCTGGTTTCTTTTTTTTTTTTGGTTACAACTAATAGAAACGAAAACTACCTCATAAAAAAAATACCATAAGTATCAGTAGTGACAGAGCCAGAAATTTAAAATAGAGGAGCTCAAATATTTAATTTTTTAAAGGGTTCAGTGTACCAATGAGCTCCAAATAACTCTATCCTTATATATATATATATTAAAAATAAAGATATTTAATTTTTTTCAAATGTTGGGGGGCCCAGTGCACCATGGGCCCCCACATAGCTCCATCGTTGGGCATCAGCCCATACAATCAAGGAGAGGGCTTCAAGAATCTTATCCCAAACCTGAAAATTTGATACAATGACATGACCCAATTTAGTCAGACAATCTACCACAAAATTACCTTCACGAAGTACATGCCTAATAGAGCAACTCCAATTCCTAGCAAATAACGCTTGAATATTCACAATCAAAACAGACAGAAGATGTGAAAAGACAATACCACAAATTTCTTTGATCTTTAGTCAAGGTCTACAAAATAAAGGGAAGGACCGGAAGGAATGCCAAGGAACTAGTCTTGTTTAGCAGCCAGCAAAAAGGTGAAAATGGGATTACAACATTTGTTTTCTAACTTTTACTTGTTTAGTTATTAGCGAGCAATTTTTAAAAATCAAACTGAAGTTAAATTAATAAGGCACGAAGTTTAAGATTCAAAAATTTAAATAGTATTAAAAATTAAAAAATTAAAAAATATTAAAAGATACTGTCTTTATTTATAAAATTTTAAGATTTAATAAAATTATTAAATAGAACAAATTTTAAATAATCTTAAATTTTTATTTACAAGAAAGCGTAAGTATAAGCTGAAATTAAATATCAAAAATAAGAGATAAAAGATATTATTATAATATTATCAAAAAACTGTTAAGATGTTGATTTTTAACATAAGCATATTATGGTATTTTATATTAATTTCTTTAAAAATTACTTAACTTTGTTTAATTGGTATTTTTATTCTTATCATAAAAATTATTTATAATTTATTTTAAAACTAATAATTTTATAAATGATTGAAATTTTTTGATTAATTATTTATATAATATAAAATATTTAATTATTTATCTATAAAATAAATCATACAATAACTAAATATGAGTAAAAAAATTGTCATTATCATTTTAATATTTAGTACCAAATGTTAACATAACAATTAACTTTGTTTAATATCATATTAAATAAGCATAATTGGTAATTTCAACTGATTCACACTTTTTATTACCATTTTCAATTTTTTATTCCTATTTCTTCATTTTTGAACGAGATCAAAACATATGTATATATTTTATAAGTTTTAATAAATATTTGAATGTGATTAATAAAGATGGCTCAAATCTCATAAAAGTGTCTATTTTTCTATTCACCCCATTGTTTTCTGTTAGGATTTATTTTCAATATATCTTATGTTTATTTTTGTTTTTGGCATTTTAATTGGACATGTGATTGTTTCTAATAACCTGTGTTGATGTGCCTAAATTGGAAGTTATCTAATATTATCTCTTTTTGAGATAGGAATTTATCAAAGGCAAATTTTATCAAGTGACGTGATCAAGGGGATTTTGCTGATTGTATCTTGGCTGAAGTGGCAGTGGACGTAGGGTTTACTAAGTGAGTGTTGCGCAGACTTTGTTGTAGCTTGGCAGTGAAATATTGTGTGTGCTGCGTGCCTTCATGCTGCTGCGTTAATATTGCTTATCTCCTGATTGTGTGGTTGGCTTTGAGGCTTCATTGGCTGAAGTGATATACGACCATTGGTGTGACTTTTAGCAGGCAGTTCAATGGAGATAAGTTGTTGACGTTTCTGATTTTTGTTGGTATGGTCTGTCGTGTGGCTTCACAGTGTTCTGCAATACATGACCTTGGTTTGATCATTAGCTAGCTGTTTAATTGTTATTTGCAGTTGACGCTGTTGATAGATTTTCTATATTAATTGAGTGATGTTCGAAGATCTCTTGGGTACTGCTGCTTGGATTATTTGTGTTTAATTTCAGAATTTGGAATTAGTATATTCTTGAGTTTAGTTGTCCGTGTTATTGAAGTAGAAATAGTTTACAAAATCCTCTGTCGAGGTTAACACGAGTCGGTCATGTTATTGGGCGTGAAAACTTTCACGGGTAGTTAGGTTGTAGGTTAGTTAAATAGATTGAGTCATCCGAGGTCGGTCAATCTTTGTATTTTTTTTTGTGAACTACAGTGGAAGAGATTAATCTAGGTGAGGGCCCCGCAGACGTAGGCAAGTTGGCCGAACTGCGTTACCAAACGTCGGTGTTTAATTTTCTGGTGTTTTGCGGTTGAGTTTGCTAATTTATTCGTGCCGAAAAGTTTATTCTGGATAATCTGCGGATTTATAGATAACTAAGTTATTTCATTTTCTTTTGAATTTATTTTTCTGTGAATTTATTATGCTAAATTGAAAGATAAAATGATAAATCCACATGTAATAAAATATACTAGAAATAAAAAGAAATAGAAGTTTGTATGTTTTCTACATCAAAAGCGCAACCACTCTGTTAAATGAAACTTCATTACTCTGTATTGACTCCAAGTCAAGGTCTACTGCACAAGAGGAAGCCAGAAGAGATGTATTAAATACATAATATTTGAAGGCTTGTTTCTTTTTATCTTTTCACATTTTTAATGGCCCTAAGTCAAAGTCTACAACATAATGGGAAACCCTAATTCCCACAAACTTACTTTTCAAAAAGAAAATTAAAGTTGACGAAGCTACTGAAACTGTATATAAAATGCCAAAGCAACTTACTTGGTGAGTGCCTGAGACTGAGAGGTGGATATTGAGAAGAATAGGTTGGTTGAGACTTGAGATCGAGATGTGGCTTACAAACAAGTATTGGTATTGGGGCGTAGTAGTAATATAGTATTAGTAGCCAATATTACATCCCAAGGGTTGCTGTGTTATGGCTGTTCCTCACATGAAAGAATCGCCCTTTTACAACTCAAATCACATTTCCCACATTTATATTCTTGGGGGAGAGTTGCTGATTGTTGTAGTTGGGATGGAGTTACATGCAACCCAATAACGAGACGAGTTTCCGGACTCAATTTCTGGGGTGATTATGAGAGAAGAGATCGGTATCTAAATGCCTCTCTGTTTCTTCCCTTCCATGAATTGACAAATCTTGAATTGTCAGGCAATAAAATCGCAGGTTGTCTGGAGAATGGAGGTGAGTTTTCTTTATCTTTTAATCTTTAAAATGAAACAATTCTCTCAAATTCCTTATTCCATTGGAATTGTACGATGAAATAGTATTTATATACAACTTTTCAAACATACCTACTAATCAACTTTTGCAACTCCTTCATTCTCTTGCAGATTTTGAGACACTATCAAAACTTGAAAATTTGGAGTCCCTTAATTTAAGTGGCAACCGTTTCAACAATAGCATATTATCATCATTGATTGGGCTTTCTCTCAAAGAATTGGATCTGAGCTACAATGCTATAAAAGGATTAATAAATATGTCTGGTCAGAAAAATGTACTATTTTTTCATTTTAAGTAACATGATTCATACACTTATAATCAATTTTCGTCTTCTTGTTCTTTAGAATTGAATGCTTTAAGCTATTTGGAAGAATTGGATTTAAGCGGAAATGAGATCATCAAATTTGAGTCTTCTAGAGGTAAAACAGAAAAATGTTTGAAATGCTCAATAATGTATTTATTTACTTTTAATAAGTTTTTGATATTTGATAGTCTCTCAAATTCCTTATTCTATTGGCATTGCACGATGAAATACTTTTTATATACAACTTTTCAAACACACCTACTAATGAACTTTTGCAACTCCTCCTTTCTCTTGCAGGCTTTGAGACGCTGTCAAAACTTGAAAATTTGGAGTCCCTTGATTTAAGTTTCAACAGTTTCAACAATAGAGTATTATCATCTCTGGGTGGGCTTT
>JANKOE010000007.1:59794141-59818183 GCA_026284465.1 Erythroxylum citrifolium
ACACCGAGGTAAAATCAAGGGGGAAGTTAAATTCCTAGATTTTCATTCCATTGATATTTCTTATATTTTTATCTTGCGTTAATTCTCGTTTTTATTTCATTTTTCAAACTACAATCAATCAATCTTTTCTTTAATTTTTATGTTATTAACTTAAATTAGAAGTTATTACGAGTATTACTATTTAACTAATTTGGTCTCCGTGGGATCGATATTTTTATTACTTGACGATAGAAACGTGTACTTGCGTTTATCATCAATAATATGATTCATAAAAAGTTCAGATTTTCCTGACGGTTTATTGAGCTTAAGTGGGTTTTTCATGGTTTGATTGCCATTGGGGGTGTTTTGGAGCTTTTTTGTGTGTGTAGAAAATAAGGGGAAAATGAAAGAAAGGAAGTTTTTTAATTTCTAACTGAGGGGTTTTTCAAGTTTCGATTGCCATTGAGGTTTTTGTTGCAGCCTGACATTTGGATGGAAAGAAACGAAAAAAGGTACTTCTTCGATTTTTAAGTTCCGAGTTCTTTTAGCGATGTCTTGCACCTTGTGCTGGTTCAAGGAAATCTAATAAGTGATGGAAGCATGTAATTGAAGAGGTAGCTGAAACATTTGAAACAGGATATAGTTTGTGTGTTTGATTTGCTATGATATTTATAGGATTATAAAGATTCTTAGAAACATGAATTGGTTACTTTGAGAAGTTTTTTTTTTTTAGAAGTTTGGAATGATAATGATTGTTAGGAAGTTGCTATGATTCTTCGTTCTCCATAAGTACTCTTTAGCTATGCTCCGAAACATATATTTTGGGCCACGATTTGAATTTCTAAGGTCAAAGGATTCAGAGTACATACTAGCATCTGTTCTGGTGATCTGGATTCATCTTTCGGTATATGTGCTCATTGATGTTTGATGCATGTTTTATTAGTCAAGCTCAATTCAGTTAAGTATATCCAATTGCTCTATCGTTGGATTTCTATTAAGACTGTGCCTCAATTTTTTCCTTTTACCACAGACCTATAAGAAGGGGTGTGGTGGGGCTTTCTCTTATGATAGAGGAGCTAGGGCGACGAAGGGTCAATCATGCGGTGAGTCACATATCTTTTATGCTATGTGTATTCTTATCTGTACATAGGAGAGGTGAAATTTGTCATCTCCTATCTTCTTGTCCCTCTTTCTCTATCCTCCATTTTCCCTTTTATTGTCCATTCAACCTGCTATCTGACAGTTTTCATCATTTCATTTGCAGTTTCTGTGTGGCTGATAATATAATGTATCCTTAACTTAAATCGATTATTTAAAACTTGTGTAGGATGTTTACGTCATACGGTTTTACAGTCGATTGGATGAGGCGAAGAAGGGAGAAGTAAGTTACCTTCTTTTACAATTTTGTTTGATTTTATTTACTCCAAAGGAAAGTTATTAGTTATTATCTTCTCCAAACAAGTATGATCAAGCAGCAAGTGTATTGGCTTGTTATTAGACTCATGTTGTTTGCCACGCTAACTCTCACAATCACATTTATGTATTCCTTCTAGCGTTGTATGTCTGCTCAAATGAAAGAATTATTGCTTTTGTTTCTAGATCGCTTGTGCTACTGCTGGAGAGGTTCAAAAATGGATGGAGGCTTTTGATCATGCAAAACAACAGGTACTAGGAAGTCCACATTACATTCTCAGTAACTTGATCTGGTATTGCCCTATAATGAATAATTTTATTTATAAGATCTTGAGAAAATTAGTTGAACTGCACCATTCAGTTGATCAAACTGTACTAATTATTGAACAAGGTCCTCTGATGTGATGAATCAATTCATGTCTTTTAAATTAAAACATTTTGGTAGACCTTGTTTCATGAACGGTTAGCCTGTAAAATCTTCTTTCTACAGGCCGAATTTGAGCTTTTAAGAGGAGGCAGTGCCAGAAACAAGCTAAACATGGAAACAGAGTAAGGTCACTTTCTTTGGCTTGTAGTTCACTTAAGTGGACTCCTGTTAGTCAGGTATTGTTAGAAGGTATTACAGCTATACTACTGTGGATTGGATTGGGGTGAAACAGTAAAGAATGTGCATTTTTTCTTTGTTTCCATTTCGATTTTTCCTTTCACTTCTTTTTTCTTTTTACTGATGGCTAGGAGGTTGACTAGGCAGCTGAATCTATTTGATGCATGGTGTTGGGACAGTGATATGCTTGTTTTTTGACATTCTTGTTACCTTTATCTTGTGGAAGGATCAACCTAGAAGGACATCGACCTAGAGTGAGGCGTTATGCTCATGGATTGAAAAGGCTTATAAAAATAGGGCAAGGTGATGTCATCTGCATATCTTACTTCTACATGCATTTTATGTTTTCTAGTTTATTCCTGTTTGTTATCTCAAAATTATGGCACCTTAAATGAAATTTGGTTCCTTCATCTTTATGCTCTTGGTGTCTTTTAATGATGTCAGGTCCAGAGACACTGCTGCGACAATCTTCGAATTTGGGTGGGAATTCCACTTCCGATGCATACTTTGAAGGGGAGGTAGGAGATGCAATTGAAGCGCATGAATGGAAATGTGTGCGTACAATAAATGGTAGTCTTCTTAGCCCTGTGACAGCTATTGCTAATTGTTTTCTTGTGTTGATATCCACTGAAATCTGTCTTAATGGTCCAAGCTGATTTTTTGCTCCACATTCTCCAAAAACTTTAAGGTGTCATTTTTCCTTCCTCAATTTGAAGTTTTTCATCATAGAATATATATGCATTCTTTTTAGAGGCATTATATCTTAGAATACCATTTGTTTGTCTTGAAACTTCTGTCATTTTGTAGAATGATGGAGCTTAAAGCTCAGAAACATTTAGTACGCCTTTCTTGTCTTGAAGAAAGAAAGGTTCAAAATGTTGACTTTTTTTTTTCTTGGACGGACTATTCTAGACTTTGTTTTCATTAGAGAAATAAAAATAAGTTCAGGACTCATACCTGGATAAACTAACTGTGCAAGATATTGACACATTTGTTCAAAGGAGATGATTCCTTCACATTATACTGTAACATACAATTTACCCATTTTGTAGTTTATGGCTGACAGCTTTTGTGCTGCTGCTGATGTATATTTGTGAACTGCCTTCTAACATACCATTATTGGACAAGCTACTATTGTCTTTAGTTTAGTGAAACTTTCTTATAAATTTTGTTCCAGGTGTTCGAATTCTCGAGGACGTATCAAGTTCAGAGGTACTTTTATTTTTCAAGGTTTAGCATTATAATATTGTGAACACTTTCCTTTCTTGATCATTTGGTTATCAGTTATGCAACTGTGATGTTTCATAAGGTGAAGCGTTTACATTCCAACAAAAATTTTAAGTCATTTAGATTATAGGTTGAAATGTCATACAAGGTTATATGTAGTAAGTAGAGTGACTGGTCACTGTGGCATTTGCTTTCTGTTTCAGGTTTTGTGTGCTTGTATTTTCAAAATAATATGTTTATTTTTGTGATTTCTTATGAAGTTCATGTCTGATGTATAATTCTCCATCACCGAAAGATTGGAGATTTACAATCTGACCTATCTGTACTCTTTGTAGAGTGATAAAGGTGTGCTTGTTAAGGCTGTTGCCGTCATTGATGCAAGTGCTGATACTGTTTTTGAAGTGATTTTAAATGTTGATCGACATAGGAGATATGAGTAAGCTGCTGTATCTATCTTCTTTCTCAAACACGATTGTGGATATTTGATTTTGCCTGTAACTCTTTACAGGTGGGATATGTTGACGGGTGACTTGGAGCTATTAGATTCTTATGATGGACACTATGATGTTGTCTATGGGACATATGATCCAAAATATTTGACTCGGTAATTTTGTCAAACGGAACCGTGACTCTTCACATATTGCACGATGCATCACTCACTTCCAATGTTTTCTGGTTATTCAAAGTTTACATTTATTGAGAATTACAATTACTTGCTCCTCATGGAGTTGTTGTCAAAATGAAGCTGGTTTTAGTATCATCTTATTTTTTCATTATGATGCATTTACTTTTTGAATGATGTATTCTGCAGATGGCAATCAAATAGAGATTTTGTCTTCTCTAGGCAGTGGTTTCATGGACAAGATGGAACATACAGTAAGAATATTACTGCTGTAGTTAGTTTATTGTTTTCATGAAGTAAGATCCCCTCCTAAGGGATTCTACAACTTGGCTCTTCTTTTTCCCCTCTTACATTAGAGTTTAAAAAAGTCTCTCTAGTTGTGCTATGTTTATTTTCTGTACCCTGTTTCTCTCTGTGCAATGTACGAACATGCTAGCTCTTTCACTATGTTTCTGAGACAAAATTGGTTGTCAAGGCTTGTATGCTTCAAAGAACTCAAAACTTGGAGAAAGAAGCAATATTTGCTATGTTCCATATTTACATAATGCTGGGATATGAGGATTAGCTTGGTAATACGCTATGACTTACTGACAAAGAAGTTTCCTAACCACAAACATATATAGCTCAAATGGTATACCAACCATGACTTGATCTTTTTAAGAACCCAAAAACTACTAAGTTTACTTCTTTTTTTTAACTTGGACAAGTGTTAGTTTACTGAATCCATTTTGACACCTTCCGTGTGTTGGATGAAATTTGCAGCAATCTTACAATTTCCTGCTGTACATAAGAAGCGACCACCAAGATCTGGATATCGACGTACAAGAATCAACCGTAAGAGCATTAATTCACTAGATATCTATTGTACTTGTTCTGTTTGACTGCCAGATGGTTTCTAAATTATTCTTGAAAGCATAGATACTAATTCGTATCCAAACAAATAACTTTAACTGGAAAAATCGGTCCAAAATTTTCATTGGATCTACAAAAAAAAAAGTTTCTGCTTCAATTAATTGTATGTTTCAAAAAGCTTCAAATTATGTAATCTGAGCATCCAGATGCTTGATATAAAATCAACATGCCACTTCTAATTTTCATTAAGAATTTGTGAGGTAATATTAATTGTTATGTTTAGGACGGAATCTCTCTACCTCACTATTTTTGGATTACCATTATCTTACATATTCCTAGACAATGAATAAATTTTCTTCCTGTTGGCCCCTTTTGTTGAGTTTATTAGATTTCAACTGTCCCTTGCCTGAGTGAAGGTTGGAAATATATTCTTCATATATTTCACAAATCCTCCCAAGAGTTACTGAACATGTTCTATTATTGGTTATTTTTGACATGTAGCTTCTACTTGGGAGATTAGAAATTTAAACACTCCAATGGGTTCAGATAAAATAAGATGTCTTGTGACGCAAATGTTAGAGATTCATCAAGCAGGGTGGTGTAGATGGAAGGGAAATCGCTGTTCAAAGTTTGAAAAGACCATTCCTTATGCATTATTGTCTCAAGTGGCTGGTTAGTTAAATGTTCACCTTGTCGTTGGATTGACTACGTATGGGGATTGTGGTTTGTTCACTAAAGAAAGGTGTTATATTTACTTATTTACATGTAATACATGATTCATCAGCTTGGGATTTACTTTTGTGGGTGTTTATACCATAAATTCACAAAAGTTTCTATGCTTTTCTGCAATTGATGTTATATTTCCCTCTACTTTTTATTTACTTCCGTTGCCAGGTCTACATGTATTGAATGAGAGAATGGTATTAAGTGTTTTTTAACTTTTCCTGTTTTTGTTGGATAAGTTGCTGAGGGGGTGGGCTTTTAATATACATATAATGTTATTGCATTGTCATTTAATTGTGGAACTTATAATTTTCCTTCTCTCAAGAATGTTTGTGCTCAGTAGATCCCTAATGAAACATGGATTTGGATAAAAGAATTTCTTACACGTTAGATGGCACTATTTTGTCTATTATGTTCTGTTCTAATTACTATTTTGGATTAGAGTACCATTAGAAAGGCTGTGACCTAATTAGTTTTACGCCATTCTGTTTAGAACTTCTTTCCTTTTCCCTATTATACCTTGTTTCCTGATGGTATGCAATGATTTGTTAAGAAACAGAAATTGTTCTCTTTTTTTCTTTTCTTTTTATTTTATCTTCAAATTTAGGGCTAGTACTGGTTTGTGGGACATGAGAAGTTTTTGAAATATCTAACAGGACAATGTGCAAAGGCTAGTCTGATGGAGTTAATTTTCACATGACATTTACAATATGATGATAAGAATGGCAATGATGTGCTTGTTTGGTCATCAGGTTTGAAAGAATATATAGGAGCAAATCCAGCACTCAAAGTTGAAGCTTCAACAACAGTTGTCCATTCAAAACTTTCTGATGTTTCCATCATGAGTAGTGAGGTTGAGGACACAGAAGTGAATGATGAATTTTATGATGCAATTGCTGCTGATGGATCATCATCATCAGATGAAGAGAGTGATGATGAGTATAGACATGATGAGGTTTTCTCCTTTTGCTTCCCCAAGAGCTTTTAAGAAATATTTTTGGATCTAACTGTGTGTTTGTTGTCCTATTAACAACTTTCATGAACTAATATTATGAAAAGCTCTGAACTGAACTCTCAATCTGTGTCACAGGACAAAAAGGTGAAACTGAAGAATGTTTCGTGGGCCATTGCAAGCCTTGCTTTGAAACGAACTTCAGGTCCTTTCTATCTGGATTTTTATGTCATACGATGTCTTCTGTTGTTTTCTGGATAAAGTTCTCCAATTTTGTACTAATTACACAAAGAATGTGCCTTAGTTTCAGACATTGTTTTATTTTGAACAATACATGTGAAGTTCAGAAGAAAAGGGCATATTTTTGTGCATGTTGTTAAATCATGGTATTTATTGTATGATATGTTCAAGATTTTATATGGTGCTGAAAATGAAATGGAATACCAGCTACATTTTCATAGGCTTTTGTATTCTTTTCTTTTTTTCTGTTTTCCTTAGTATAGTTTTGTTAACGGAATACCAGCTACATTTTCATAAGCCTTTGTATTCTTTTCCTTTTTTCTGTTTTCCTTAGTATAGTTTTGTTAAAGTCATTGTGGCTGCAGCTCCTGATGCAAATAAGGAATTGGATCCGAGTGTACCTCCAATTTCTCTTGATACAGCACAATTCCATGGATCTTTGCATAAAGGGAAGGATGAGAAAGACACAAACTGTTGGACTTGTCCAGATGGTGCAGGATTTATGATCAGAGGAAAGACTTATCTAAAAGATAATTCAAAAGTATGCTTTTTTTTTGGAAATTAATTCAAAAGTAGGTTTCTCCCTTAGAAATCTATACTTATAGATATGTCAGCTGATGTGAAAATCTAGTAGATATGTTAGGATCTTCGGGAGAGAGAGAGAGATTTATTCCAGAGGAAGAATAGTGGGCCAAGGAGGGAGTTAGTTATCAGCTGATGTGGCAAATTAGTTAGGCACAACAGAATGTACCTAGAGAGGAGGAGGGCACTGTTAGAACTCTAACCTTAGAATAATAGAGTTTTACTATATTATTGCAATATAACTATGATGTGTATATCACTACCGTATAGAAATATAGTATTTCTCCCTAACCAGAGCAGATTTGCTCCTCAGAAGGTATGAATCCTTCTATCACTATCTTCCCTCAATTTTCTGCCTACCTCCTCTCTTCCCTCTTCCCCTTACATAAACCCCTCCCCTCTCTAGGTACATTCTGTTATGCCCAACTAATTTGCCACATCAGCTGATAACTAACTCCCTCCTTGGCCCACTGTTCTTCCTCTAGAATAAATCTCTCTCTCTCTCCCGAAGATCCTAACATTGCCCCCTCCTAGAAGAGCAGCCTTGTCCCCAAGGCTGAAGTGAGGAAAATGACTCCAGTTCACATATTCATCCTCTCTTGTAGCTTGTGCCACTGTTTGGCCCTGCCCTTTGACCAACCATTGCTGTGTTGAGTCTCCATCTTCGTGGTTCCCATTGCCTCTCCTCGGTGTAATCTGAAATCCTACATTGCCACAAAGTTGGACCTTTTGTCCCTCATGTTGGAATTGCATGGACATCTCCTTCCAATCCACCATGAGCTTCCCTAATGTTTGTAACCAAGCAACCCCTAAGATCATATCCATTCCTTCTAAATCTAGGACATAAGCATCAATAGTCCAATCCCTTTTTCCCACCCGAATAGGGATGTCCACACACTTCCCTCGAGTAGTCACCCTATGGCCATCTCCCAATCTGATTCCTGATGCCTTGCTTGACCCTACTGTCAACCCCAAACCACTGATCAGCTTAGAAGAAATGAAGTTATGGATGACCCCGCTATCCACTAGAATCGCAATCGAAACTCCTTGTAATTTCCCTGTCATCCGCATGGTTTTTGTCTCAGGTGTCAGTGCCCCATCCACTCCAATTACCTCCGTGGTTTGGCATTCCAGAGCTATATCACCCTCCTCCTCGGTTTCTGCTTCCAATGCGATAATTTCTCCATTCTCATTCAAGGTTTCGTTGTCATCCAAAATCAAGAGCCTCAATTGTTTTTCCGCGCACTGGTGAAGAGGGTGAAATCTCTCCCCGCATCTGAAGCAAAGGCCCTTGGCTTTTCTGTCCATCAACTCGTGATAGGAGAGATGTCGCAGCCCCTTATTTTTCTCAGTCGAAACCCTTCTGTCACCGTCTAGCTGTCTGGTTGGGGTCGTGAGGTTGGAAACTCCTCCTCGTGTCTGCGCGTGGGAATCGGGTTGAGACTTGTTTGTCTCCCGGGTTCTCCCAGATCCAAACCTGTCCGCTGCCTTCCCTCGACCCATCGGGTGTGGGTGCTCCATTTCCCTGTGGTCTGGGCTAACCTGCAAGCTACCCCTAAAAAGACTCCCTCGATGTGGCGTCCAGACGCGCGATCGAGAGCTAAAGTGCTCGGTCCCTCCACCGTTGCCGCTAAACTCTTCCTCCACTACCCTAGCAATTTTCATCAACTGGTATCGATTCATTGGCCCAAACGTCCGTACCCGTCGACGTATATCTGCCCTCAACCCACTCATGAAATACCCCATATATTGCTCCTCCGGTAGTCGACCCACCTGCGATGAAATGAATTCAAAGGCTTCCATGTACTCCACCGAATCTATTTGTTGTAAATCTGAGAGCTCTTCAAATGGGTTCTCAAACCTCCTTCCTCCATATCTGTCAATTAAGGCCTGTTTCAACTTTCCCCATGTTAGCTCCACTTCAGTCTCTCGGAGGAGATTGAACCAGTGAATGGTCGATCCTTCCATGCTTAATAAAGCCAGTTTGATCTTCACCTCTTCCGAAGTGCCATGAACCTCGAAATAAAGCTCTGCCTTAGTGATCCACCCTACAAGATCTGACCCATCGAACATGGGCAATTCCACCTTGCGGACCGACATCCGATACTCCTCCATAGTGTCAAAGGAATGCTCCATCGGAGTTGGTTGTTGCCTTTCACCAGCCATCGCCTGCCCCCTCCCTGAGGCCTCACTACTCCCCTGTCCTTCCTCTGCCGTTTTCTCATCATTTTGCTCATTTCCATCAACAAAGCCCGCTGCATTTCCCCCATATCCATTCGCATGGATGATTGAATTTCCTCCACTCCAACCTCCAGGTTTGCCATGCGGGATTCCAACACTTCTACTCTATCCGACATCTTAGGTGGCATCAAGGTGTGTTACTTTGAATTTTTTTTGTGCTTGTGAAAGTCCTCCAAAAGCTGATCCTCCCCTCTCGTAGTATCCGGCAGGTCGGACCACTGTTAGAACTCTAGCCTTAGAATAATAGAGTTTTACTATATTATTGCAATGTAACTATGATGTGTATATCACTACCATATAGAAATATAGTATTTCTCCCTAACCAGAGCAGATTTGCTCCTCAGAAGGTATGAATCCTTCTGTCACTATCTTCCCTCAATTTTCTGCCTACCTTCTCTCTTCCCTCTCCCCCTTACATAAACCCCTCCCCTCTCTAGGTACATTCTGTTATGCCTAACTAATTTGCCACATCAGCTGATAACTAACTCCCTCCTTGGCCCACTGTTCTTCCTCTGGAATAAATCTCTCTTTCTCCCGAAGATCCTAACATTAGATATGTCAGCTGATGTGAAAATCTAGGGTTTTCCTCCCTGTTTTGGTTCATTACTTTGAGATACATGCAAGCCAAGATGGCTGCAATTTCTGGTCTGTAGGATTTTAATTTTCATGTACTTGGCTTCTGAATGGAGGAGTTAAGCTATTGGTTTAAAGTCTTTACCTGCCATTTTCTGCTTATATGTTAAATTATTTACAGGTGAAGGGAGGAGATCCCCTTCTCCAGCTGATAGCAGTTGATTGGTTCAAAGTTGACCAGGCCCTTGGCAGGGTTGCATTGCATCCTAGGTGTTTGGTGCAGGTATCACATTTTTTAATGTCACTAACTGTTTATTTCATCTGTCACTTTCCTTCTACATACATCTAGCACTCATTTTTTGCCATAAAGTTTGCTGTAGTCATTTTATCGTTCAGAAATCTACTTTAGGATCATTGTAATTCGAGTAGTAACTCTTCCACTGAATTGCTCCACTTATTGCAGACAGAAGCTGGGAAAAAGCTCCCTTTTATCCTTATCATCAATCTACAGGTACCCCAGAGCAATTAATTTCAATATCCTCCTTTTTGACCAAGTCTTAATAGGAATCAGTGCGTGAAGTTTCAAATATATTTGTTATATTTGCAATTCTTCGAGAGTCAACTGTTCAAACTTCAAACATGTCTACATAACAGACTTCCAAATAAATAATGTACTCGATCAATGTTTCTTCATAATCAGTGCAAAAGTTTCATTCCGGAAAAGATTCAAAAAGTTCCGAACTAGTCTATGATAATGGAACTATTTCTGTAGTATTGAGGCAAACCTTTGCAGCTTTCCTCTTAAGAAATGGTCCTAGTAATTTAATCGTATCCATGTTCTTGGATGGAAAGGATAGAGGATCCTATTGACGATGTTGATCTGTGTTTTGTTTGGGTTTAGAGAAAATTATGCCCTTCTGTTGTATTTTGTTTCAGATACCTGCAAAACCAAACTACAGTATGGTTCTCTACTATGCTGCAGAAAGGCCAATAAGTAAAGATTCCTTATTGGCTCAATTTGTTGATGGGACAGACATGTTCCGTGATTCAAGATTCAAGCTGATTCCAAGTATTGTTGAGGTATTAAACTCATAAGAATCAGGAATTATTTTTGAACCAACTTTACTGGGCGTTATGCCATCAATATTTTGTAGGAGCTCATTTCCTTTAATTTTTACAGGGATATTGGATGGTCAAACGAGCTGTTGGAACAAAAGCTTGTCTTTTAGGGAAAGCTGTGACCTGCAATTACTTAAGACAAGATAATTTTTTGGAGGTAAAACATCTCCCAGGATTCTGTTAACCCTTTTGGTAGACTTGCTGAGGATCATTCCAACACTTTTGGTCTAAATTCAATAAGGGGCATTGTGGTTTGTTGTAATACTTCTGATTAAAATCATGATATCACTGTGTGTTCATAAAATGGTAGGGAGTTAAGTGATCATTTAGAACCACAAGTGCTCCCACGTGCCTCTACCTTTTCCTATTTGTCCTCTCAAACGTGGGGGGCATGCTGGATTTATTGTTCAAATTAGAATTGGAGGATTTTTTGTGAATGCTTGTACAAATATATTGAGATTTGTGTTGCTTAATTTCACTGGTCAGTTGTATGGGAAACTTAATTACAGAAAATTTCCTTTTCTCTTGATACAGATTGATGTAGATATTGGATCGTCATCCGTTGCAAGAAGTGTGATTGGTCTTGTCCTTGGATATGTAACGAGCTTAGTTGTTGATCTTGCAATTTTGGTTGAGGTTTGTGTATTACAACATTGACACTCTTTTGATCGATCAAGTTTGTTATTATTTAAAATAAGTTCTCTGGCAATGTCTTCAATGCAATATTCCCCATCTAGTTACATATTCTACTAGTAAGCAGATAAGCAACTCAATAATTGTCTCTTTTTCAGGATTGGTTTGAAAGCCAATTATCTTGTCAGCATCTAGTAGCTGGTTTCTTGTGGTGCATTCCCCTCTGTAGAAACAATTTTGATGATTTCGATCACTCTATTTATTCAAATAGTCGTAAGATGTATTACAGTTGTAGTATGTATGAATGACTATATTTCTTCTTTTCTTTTTCTTTTTCTTTTTCAGGCAAAAGAAGAGTCTGAGTTGCCAGAATATATTCTTGGGACTGTCCGGCTAAACCGTGTGAGGCTTGACTCTGCTGTATCTTTATCTGAATAAGGTTTTAGAACTTTAATAAGTTCGCCCATCTCTTTGTCCATCACCAAAGCTATTGTGCCAATAGCTGTCCAGTTTTTCTGCAAAATCTTAGTCCCTAAGAATGAGGATTTGATCATAAAAAACCCCTTATAAATTTGTGTACATTCATTTACAGGCCAACAGCCTGCACATTAAGCTTGTTCAGAATTCTTTCAATTACAATGACCCAACTTGTGTTTTTGCTCTTGCCCACTCTCTGACATCTTTTCTTCTGAATGTTGGACTACGTAATCAGCTGTTGCTAATGTCTCCAAGAATTTAGAACCAAGAGTGTGTTCTGCAGTTTAATGACAATTTGTTAGAACTCAAGTCATTCACAAACATATGTTTTAGATTCATTCTGCTAATGCATTAAGGTACACCCTTTTTTGTTGTACTAGAAATTATATACATTTGTAAAGGCTTCCATCACAATTTCCCTCAAGACCTTGGAATGTTTTATTCCAAAAAAGCTTCACTTAAAAGTTAAAAGCCAATCCCACCACTGAACTGTAAGGAATTCTTCACTACATAACTAATACATAACTAAAAAAGTCTAAAGAACTATTGAAAAAAAGAGAAAACAAAGTATAAACGTCCCTTTCATCAATCCCTATCCCACTTAACTCCAACTGCTCTCCATCTTTTTTGGTTCAACTTCACTACTGTTGCATGCATTTGCTTTAACGTGAAATTGATGTTTGTTTTTGTTGATTTAGAAATTTTTTTTCCTCTTTTGTCCAAACATCTTCATCCCACTCTACACACATTCCCTTTTCGTGATTTGGCACATTAGTTTCTGCACCACAAAATTTCTGAGTAGATTTTTTAGTTTTTTTCTCCTATTGGCTCCTCCAATGTGTCCATTGACAATAGAGATAAATGGGACCGAAAGGGTATGGTTGGTGTTTTACTGATTCGGATGATGGTGCCATTGGCCCTGCCTGCCAGTTAATTAAACAAGGAAAAAAAAGAAAAAAGGAAGATGATTGAATTACTGTTAATTACACTATTTGTTATGAATTTGAATGGGCTTAAGATAATACCAAATCAAAAAAGCATTGAAAGCCTCCACCTAGTCTTACTCCTTTCTTTGACCAATAATGGGAATCGAGCTTTTCACCTTTTTTTTCTCCCTAAAAAGATGTGTTGGCCCCTACTCCCAAGGCCACACGTTCAGTGGAGGGTTGTTCCTCTCTTTTTCTCGTACCTGTGGACTGGGATAAGTTTCTCATACAGTATGATTCTTCTTCAAGTTTTGGCCATTTGGGTCCTATTAATTTCTCTTCCTCTTTCATAAATCCATAAGCTTTGCCTAGTTGAGTTATAGTTTAGTATTGAACTCATTCAGCATAGATCATGGTTCTAATTATTCTTTTTTGTTTCAGATATAAGATACTATCCCTCTTCACAAAAGCTTAAAAAACCATTAAATAATTTCACGGATCAATCTCTTATGCTATTGTCAATCATGTTAACCCTACCACTAGTTCTTGATATGAAAATCATAACCCATCACGGAAAGTAACATAAGAGAGGAGGTTGATAAATCTTATGCCAACCTAAGCTAACTTTTAATAAAGTTGAAGCCACCTTAAAAATTTAGTTGATTGGCCTTACTCTTAGTTGTGATAATCTTCCAAGTAATGACTGGCAAGAGTGTTGTAACCAAAAAAAAAAAGACTGGCAAGAGTGTTCAGTAGTTCGATTCAAAATTAATTGAACAAAAGTTAGCTTTATTAAACGTAAATTATATTAGGATCCAACTAATTATACAAATTGTGTCAACTCATTCTAAAGTCAACTACCAAAATAAGTTTGATTAGGCTCCAAGTCATTGTCATCATTTATGTTCAAATAATAGATATTAGATTGGTAATAAATGACTTATAAGAAGACAAGAGGAGAAGATTTATAATAAATCTCAATTAAGAAATATTTAGGCAAAGTAGAATGGATGCATCAATAGAAAATATAAAGAAAGAAACTTTAATGGCATTCATTTAGTTTCAGAGTTTCAGACTTGGTCACAGGCTTTAATTATCACCCATTGAATGAGAGCTAATAATAACATACCATTGGAATGAATTATTCACATCACGAGACTCGCTCTGAGAGTATATGCATGGATGAACGTTTGTTGCAGAGGGAGGCAAAGGATCCTCTTCTGAAGTCATAATGAAAGCACCAAAGCTTAGTAGTTGTGCACCACCTGTGCTGTTTCAGGGAAAAACATTTCATGTCCAATAATAATTCTCAGCGGTGAAAGTTCAGGCATCATAAATGAAAAAGATGATGAAGAAGCAATTAAACCCTCCAAGCTTTTCTGTGTCTTACTCACTTAAATGCTCAAGCTTTTGACAGATATCTTCACTGCTGATTGCCATTTTACTTTTTTCCAAGTACGAACAGTACCTGCAAGTCTTTTGCTGCGTAAATTTAATCTCTGATACGAAATAGGAACGTGCTTGCCTCATATATAGAACACTTAAAACACTGTTTAAGCTAACTTCTCCTGAACTCACCTGCAAAATCAAACTTGGAATGCGGTACTTTATTAGTTTGTAGCCTTAACCGGCAAATAAGTACGAGAAAGTTTCAAGCTTTTAAGACCTGTCTAGAGGATAAGTTCTTGAAAAAGATTTGACAGTCACTGCGTTTTTCTTGTTGGATTCAGAAATTTCTCCGTTAAAGACCTCACTTTGTGTTTTTGTTGTTTCTTGTTGGATTCAGAAATTTCACCGTTGAAGACCTCACTGTGAAATGATGAATTTTCAATTCTGTATCCTCTCTCTCCAGCTGGTACCATTTTACATATAATTAAAGTCGTTTAGTTCTCGTAAGAGACGTTAAATCCATCATTAAACTTCTACTTGGACCATGAACGAGTGTAGTCACTAGCTGCTACCAAATATGGAGTGTGTCGTTCAAGGACAGAGAAAAGGAGTACTTAAATCATAAATCAGGAAAAAAGATTGTTGCTTTTGTCACAACCGTTGTCTCTACTCTGCACCTGCTACTGTCATTTCATGTCAAGTACTTTACAAGGGTCTACTCTTGTTTGTACACAGTATCATCCGTTAAGAAATCCACCATTTATATATCAAAGCACAACTTTCTTCTCTATATTTTTTTATTGGTTAGTTGATGTTTATATTATTTTTCAGATTTCTTTAAGTTTTTGACATTAGCTGTCAAACATTGGAAGCTTTCATCACCTAAACCAGACTTTAAACTTTTCTTGGTGATTAATTCCGAAGAAGAAATTTTGAGATGAAATCCTGAACCCATTTTTGCAGAACAGGTGATGCAACTATTCTAACATGCTTTCCGGGAAAATTTTTTCACCAGAGGTGTTATGATTATACCATACATATAAACAGTATAAAGCTAGATCAAATCGGTAGCTATCATGATTATTACTCGTACCATGCAAGCTAAACCTGAAATCATCCCACTAAATAGAGAATATAAACAAGGGAACTTTCCTTTCCCTCATGATAAAATAACAAGATATTGATTCTAAAGTTCATATCTTGAATTGTTTAATCCCCGTTTTAAATCAGATATCTGCTGATTGATTTTCTAAGCTGCAACTGGAATAAGAAGACACAAAATTTTGAATTTTTAGTATTGAATTTTGTGCAGACTAACTTGATCCAAGCTTATTGTTTAGTTATTTAAATAGTCTATTTAAAATATAAGTTTTTTAAGTTATTCAAAAATAGAAAACTATGGATAATTGGAAGGAAAAGCAAATGAAAAGATGCATGCTTCAATGTGAAAGCTAACAAATTTCTTAGTGGCCAACAACATAGAAATAAATCTAAGGCCTAAAGGGCCCTTCTTGCCTCTAAAAGCAATCCAATGATATTCTCCCATATCAACTAATCCACTATACGTCATTCGTTTCTCTTTTCCCTAGTCCCCATGCAGTCTTCATCTCAAAATACACACTCATCGAAAGGCAAAGGCAATATACTTATATGATATACAAGACATATTTTGCCTTCTATTGGCAGGGTCTACTATTGTCCTTCGTTCTTTACCGC
This sequence comes from Erythroxylum citrifolium, assembly GCA_026284465.1. Lineage (NCBI taxonomy): Eukaryota > Viridiplantae > Streptophyta > Magnoliopsida > Malpighiales > Erythroxylaceae > Erythroxylum > Erythroxylum citrifolium. Next base: position 59,810,410 of record JANKOE010000007.1, read on the forward strand.
GAGTTCCAATGGAGATATTCCATTACTTTTGCTTCAAGGTTTGTGTGGCCTTTACATTTTTCAGTCTGGTTTTTGCGTCTGATCCTTACTCAGAAGCACTTTTAAACTTAAAATCCGAGCTTATCGATGATGATAATAGCTTGGAAGACTGGTTAGTGCCTCACGGGGTGAACTCGTCAGTGGAAGTCCATGCCTGTTCTTGGTCAGGAGTCAAATGTAACAAAGACTCTACAGCGGTTGTAGGATTAGATCTGTCCTTGAAGAATCTAGGTGGCATATTATCTGGGGAACAGTTTAATGTCTTCACAGAACTTGTTGATCTCAACCTCAGTTATAACTCATTCTCCGGTCAGCTTCCCGTACATATGTTCAATCTTTCCAATCTTAGGAGCTTAGATATTAGCAGAAACAACTTCTCCGGCCAATTCCCAGATGGGGTTTTCGGTCTTCAAAAGTTGGTCGTACTTGATGCTTTCAGCAACAGCTTTTCAGGTCCACTACCAGTTGATTTTTCCAAGCTAGAGTTTCTCAAAGTTCTCAATTTAGCTGGTAGCTACTTCAGTGGACCAATCCCATCAGAATATGGATCTTTTAAGAGCCTTGAATTTGTTCACTTGGCTGGTAACTCGCTCAGCGGCAACATACCACCAGAACTAGGCAAGCTCAAGACAGTATCTCACATGGAGATTGGTTATAACTCTTACCATGGAGGTATCCCATGGCAATTGGGTAACATGAGCGAGCTCGAGTATCTTGATATAGCCGGTGCAAATCTCTCTGGTACAATCCCAAAGCAACTCTCTAATCTTACCAAGCTCCATTCTTTATTTCTATTCAGAAACCATATCACTGGGTTGGTCCCAGATGAGTTTAGCAAACTCTTGTCTCTTTCAAGCTTGGATCTTTCTGATAATCGGCTTTCTGGGCCAATACCTGATAGCTTTGCAGAGTTGAAAAACCTTCGACTGTTAAGTTTGATGTACAACGAAATGAACGGCACTGTCCCACGAGGCATTGCGATGCTTCCAGCTTTAGAAACTCTGCTCATATGGAACAACTTCTTCTCTGGTTCACTTCCAGAAGATTTAGGCAAGAACTCAAAGGTCAATTGGGTAGATGTTTCCACCAATAATTTTGTTGGTAGCATTCCACTGGATATCTGTGCTGGAGGTGTGTTGTTCAAGCTTATGTTGTTTTCTAATAACTTCACGGGCAGTCTTTCACCTTCCATTTCGAATTGTTCTTCGCTTGTTCGTCTTCGGATAGAAGATAATTCCTTTTCTGGTGAGATCCCTCTGAAATTTGACAAGCTTCCTGGTATAACTTATGTGGATCTCTCCAACAACAAGTTCACTGGAGGGATTCCCTCAGATTTGCCTCATGCTTCCAGTCTTCAGTACTTCAATGTCTCTCATAATCCAGGTCTAGGAGGTGTTATCCCAGAACAGCTTTGGTCTCTACCACTCCTTCAGAATTTCTCAGCATCAGACTGCAATATCTCTGGCAATTTTCCTGCAACTGGATCATGCAATTCTGTTTCTGTGATTGAGTTACGCATGAACAATCTAGCAGGAAATGTTCCAAAAAGCATTTCAAGGTGCTCGAGTCTTACTAAGATGGATTTAGCTAACAATCAATTCACTGGCAACATACCAGAAGAAATTGCAGGTCTTACAGAGTTAAGTGTCTTGGACTTGTCACACAACAACTTCACTGGTCCATTATCAGCGAAATTTGGTGACTTTTCGAGATTGAAATTTCTCAATGTGTCTTTTAACAACATCTCTGGTTCTATACCCTCCAACAACTTGTTTAAATTGATGGGTAAGAGTGCATATGAAGGAAATCCAAATTTATGTGGAGCACCTCTGCGACCTTGTTCCACATCACTGGCCATATTCGGAGGTAGGGGCATATGGAAGCTCATATGGGTTCTACTTCTGTGTTCAGGAGTTGTTGTTTTTCTTGTAGCATCAACCTTGGGGATATTTTACATCAGAAGAGAAGGTAAAGGCCAATGGAATATGATCTCCTTCAATGGACTCCCAAGATTCACAGCAAATGATGTTCTCAAAAGCTTTAGTTCCACTGAAACAATACCAGCAGGTTCTCCACCATCAGCTTCCACCAGCAAAGTAGTTTTGCCCACAGGAATTACAGTCTCGATGAAAAAGATTGAACTTGAAAGCAAGGGAATCAAGAAAGTTTCAGAATTCGTAACACAGTTAGGCTATGCAAGGCACAAGAATTTGATTCTAGTGTTGGGATTTTGCCATAACAAACTCGTAGACTATTTGTTGTACGATTGTTCATCAAACAGAAATCTGGCAGAGAAGAACAGTATGAAGAAGGATTGGACAGTCAAGTACAAGCTCATAGTAGGTATAGCTAGGGGACTCTGTTTCCTTCACCATGAATGTAGCCCAGCAATTCCTCACGGAGATTTGAAGTCAATCAGCGTTCGTTACCCAATACCAAATATGAATCTAACCTGTGAGTACAAAAGAAAGAGACTGGTGTCTTGGTGCTTTGGCGAGGAACAGAAGAAACGAAAGAAAGAGACGTTCAAGAAAAAGAAACCAAAGAGTCGCGAATAACCTGGAGTCGTAAACGTTATTTGCGGAAGTGACGCAAACTGCCTACCCGAAAAAGCTAAAATTTAAAATTTGGAGCTTTTCATAAAAGCTCCAAATTTTAGCTTTTGAAAAAGCTGTATTTTAGCTTTTAAAAAAGTTGTTTCTAGTGTAAAAGCACTTTTAAAGTTTTCAGCCAAACAACCATTTTTTCCTTAAAATAGCTTCTACGGTGGAAAAAAGTGATTTTGGAACTTCCAAAAGCCGAATCAAACAGGCACTTAGACCCTTACTCCATCAAAGTGGACATAGGATATTATACTTATTTTCTTTCCCGTTTAACAAAAGGAAAAAAAAGAAGATAATGACAATATGACTAAATACTATTAGCTGGTTTTCAAGATCATCGCTAAAAGTTTTTAGCTAAGTTTTCAGAAATGTAGCTAAATGAAAATATAGCAAAAACCTTTTAGCTACATTTTTAGAAACTTAGCCAAATATTTTTAGCTACATTTTTAAAACGTTGCCAAATGCTTTTAGCTACGTTTTATAAAATACAGTCAAATATTTTTAGCTATGTTTTAACTAAATGTTATACATTGTTGCAATAAATTATTTGTTATATTTTTAATCTGTATTAAAACTTTGTATTTAATGTATTGATATATTTTTATTGTAAATTTAGTACCAAAATAATTAGTATAAAAATATTATTAATTCAAAATATGAAGCATTGTATATAAAAAGTAAAATATCATTAAATTATACTAACGAAAAGATTATTCTTCGTATAAAAGGTTATAATTACCACTTTAACAATTCTTATAGACAAAATAATAAATAAAGAGACCAATTTACAAATTATAAATACTCAAATTACAAAAAAATTAGAGCATAACTTGAACAACTACTTAGTATTGCCCATGTCGATGAACCAATAATAATCCAAAAGCTTAGTTAAATTATACTAAAAATATTACGAGTATTGAAACAATAGGTTTTAATTAAAGAACACATCATATAACTTTATCATTCACGATATAATCACTAAGCAGTTGCATCCTCATCAATTCTATAATCTCAAAAAAAAGTATTAAATTTAAATTATAATACAAACATGAATTGAAAGAAAAAAAATATAGGAGATGTAATTAATACCCTTCATTTTCCTCTTCATTTCTATCATAATCTAGGCCAAGTAATCTTCTGAATAATTTGGGCTAAGTAATCTTTTGATTAACATAAAGGTAAAAATAAGCAAAAAGATAATAAAACCTATTCTAAGATAGAATGTGATAGTAAGTGGTGTGAACCTACCTAATAATAAAACTTAAAGAACCTAAGAAGAAGATTGAAATCTTATTAGTAAAGCTAAATCAATTTTTTAAGGAATTGACCTATTCATTATAAAGAATCAAGAACTAAGTTTAAACAATATTTTGAACACCGTAAAGAAGGAATTCTTTGATACAATCATTGGAACAGTTACAATGCTTTGGTTCTAGCAATAATTGTAACAAAGAGAGGTGTTTTATGACATTCAACTACCTAACATAGGAAGTGAAAGAGGAAAAAGGGAACCAAAAGTATGTAGAGCATGTTTTAAAGTTAACACTTCTTTAATAGATCTCAATAAGAAATAAAATTTTTTTTGGGGAAACTAGTCCAGTAAATCCCCCCAAAATAATATTTAACACGAGTTAAATCTATCCAGCAAATGCCCAACACAATCATACTTGAGCATCTTCCTCTAATTCTAATTAACATATGTAACAATTGTTTAACTTATATGTAATAGAGCCAGTAAAATGAATTTATTGAATACTTGAGATAGAGCAATTATCATGATAACTTATTACTTAACAAACTGAAGTTAACCTTTTTTTTCATCTGCATTCTATACTTGCCATTCTCAAAGAAAAATTTCACTCATGAGTCTATTATGCTTGGCCATAAATTCATTTTTCACTAAAAAAAATGGCCACAAAACCACCGAAAAAATGCATTTACAATGAGTTCACTATCTAGCTTGAGGTAATGTAAGGAAGCCAACTGTTCCCCAATAGAAGGCTCCAACTCTTGGTAATCTCTTTTGATCTGCAATTATACAAAGCATTAGCAATTAAGTGCAAACTAATTAAAGCTTATAGTGACATATAGAATCATAAAAGTGAATATCACAATTAGGAAAACAATTCTTGCATATAAAAACAAGTACTACCTCACAGACCCATACAAAAGAAACAAGGTTAGATTAATCAATTGAAAAGTATTTGTTGGATGTGACTTTATTCTTATCCTAATTCATTCAAACAATTGTCAAGTATTTGAAAACACCACTATATATTTGTGAAGTGGAGTTTGATAGCTATAGAGAGCTTGAATTATAATAAATGTTTAAAAAGCACTTGATTATGAATACATACGTAAGCCTTTTTCATACACTATCTTATAGGTTCAAGTATAAATCATTATATTTTACAAAAAGGATTTCATCCATAAAATGTTATAGTAGCTCAATTCATTTCATTAAAATAAAAGAAGAAGACTTTAGTAAATTTGTAGATAACCTCTCCTTAGCTGTATAGGCTGAATGTGTTAGCTCAAGGGTTATGTTTAACAATTTTGATGATAACTTTATAATATTTCAAAATTTAAATTGGATTTATTTCCTTATATAGGCAACGATATAATTCTTAAAAGGAAATAAAATCACAGGATAATTGCTTCCTTTCTTGCAGGAACCTTCTTTAGGAACTTGCCTATTCACAAATGGTTCCATAACATCCAAAAGTGTGGTCTGATGCTGACAGAAGAAATGCACAACTGAATGCTAAAACAAAGCATCATCTGATCTGTGCACTATCTCCAAAAGAATATGAGAAGATCTCTTATTACTCTACAGTAAAGAAAATGTGGGATAAACTACAAGTCACTTTTGAAGGAACGAATGAGGTAAAGAAACAAATAATAAACTTTTTATTGCATCAATACGAAACTACTGGCATGAAATAGGGAGAAGCCATAGATGAATTATTTGGACGGCTCAACAACATCATCGCGACCTTAAAGAACTTATAAAAAATATATCCCAATGATAAACTCATAAAAAAGATTCTAAGATCACTACTAAAAGAATGGAGACCAAAGGTGTCAGCTCTGGAAATTGCAAAGGATCTCTATACCATCTCACTCGATTGGCTAAGAGGAAACTTGATGATCCATGAAGTCGAGCTTAGGTGAGATGAAGGATCCTCATACAAAAGAAGAATGACACTACAAGCAACTGATGAATCAATTGGTGATGAAAGCAACACTGAGTTGCAAATAGATGGAGAAGAAGAATTCAATTTCATGCTCAGAAAATATGCCTGGTTCTACAAAAAGAAGTTGATGAAGAAAAGAGAAGGGAACAGGAAAACCGGAAACAACAGTTCCCTACCAAAAGGTAGCAGTAACAATAGCAATATACAAAACAATTAAATCATAGCTATCACTGCAAGAAGTTTGGACACACAACTAGAATGTTCCCTTCTTCAAAAAGACAAAAAAGAGAATAGAAAACCCAGGAATTAAGCAATGATTGCAGCCTGGTCAGATGAAGATTTTGAAAAAATCGAAGAAGAAAAGCCAGAAGAAGTCAATGTTGTTTACTTCATGGCTGAATCAAGAGATGATGAGGTATATTATTCTGACTCTAATATTGAAGTTGATGAATTGAGAAATGCATATGATGAATTGTATGATTAGTACAAAAAATGACAGCGAAGTATTTCAAAGAAGTTGAGAAGGCCAAGAACAATGAAGAATCCTTGAAGAGTAAGATTAAATCATTAGAATCCGTGATGAAAGTCTAACAACCAAGAATATGTCTCTTCCCTCTTTCCCATTTGTTATAATTGTTTTTATATCAAACTACAACCGTATGTTATATTTCAATATTAATTCCAATTTATATTTAATCACAAATAATATTGTACTAAAATTTCAATAAAAATGAGGACTTGCCAACACTAAACTTATGTAGTAATAAAATATATGCAAAAATAAAAATACCTAACATTAAGGATAACATACATTAAAAATAGTTAACAAATTAATATAAAAATCTTTTTAAATCGTCATTTTTATTTGTACATAATTATATAAAATTTTCAAATTGACAGAAATCAATTGCACATAAGATGTGAACAAAGTAAACATAATAATAAGGATGATAAACAAATTTTAAAAACAAAAATATAATAGAAAATTTAAAAAAATTATATAATAGTCTTTTGAAATAATTAAACATAAAATTTTGATTTTTTTACTTCAAAGAAAGCAACCTAATATCATACAATTTTTAATTATTAAATAAAATATATAAAAATTAAAGATACCACTCTCTCTGGTTTATTAAAATTCTTTATATTTTAAAAATTTTAGGATATAAAGAAAAACTAATCTTTTCAAAAGGAAAACTTTTATAAAAATAGAAAATAAGTATCAACAGGTAAAAACCATAAAAAATGGACTAGAATTAGTAAAATAAAAGATAAAGAAAAATTATGTTGATAACTCAATACAATTTTAGTTAAAAACAGAGAAGAAGCAAACTTAGAAATAATAAATAAACAAAATATTATTAGAGTTGCTGCTAGGAGATATAATTTAGACGTTCAAGAAGAATTTTAAAAATAATTACTTGATCTAGAAAATGTAAAGATAATTAGGCCTAGTAAATCCCCTTACTGCTCCTCAACTTTTATGGTCAGAAACTGTGCAAAATTAATATGAAACAAAGCAAGGATGGTATTAATGTATAGAAAATTAAATGATAATATAGTATTTGATGGATGCTTTTTATCCCATAAAGAAACATTAATAAACTTGACTAGAGGAAAACAAATTTTCTCTAAATTTGATTACAAAAGTTGAATTTGGAAAATAAAAATGAATAAAGATAGCGTTCTATATACTGCTTTCTCTCCTCCACAAGGTCATTATGAATAATTAGTTATGCATTTTGGTTTTAAAAATGCCCCATAAATATTTCAAAAAAATGGATAATATCTTCAACTATCATAATTTCATACATTATTATGTGGATGATGCTTTAATAGTTAGCAATAATAATGTCAAAAAAAAAATAGTTAGTAATAATATTGCTCAACATACTATACATCTCCATAAATTTGCGTATTTATGTGAACAAGATG
>JANKOE010000007.1:59843474-59857521 GCA_026284465.1 Erythroxylum citrifolium
CAAGTAAAGATAAACAAGTTCTATAATCAAGGGCATAAAGGTCTTACAAAATTCTCTTCCATTCAATTCCCTCCTTTAATAAATTAAGAAAACAAACAAGAGAAAGGAAATCATATTTTTCTTCTATTTTTTCTCTTCGTTTCCCCTCAATATTTCCTTTCCTTTCCCTTATGCAATTAAGGATCCAAACAAATTAAATTTCTCAAAGTTTCAATCTTTCCTTCCTCGATTGTAAATTTTCAAGTTTTTTTGTCTTCTTTTGGTTAGTGATTACTAGTGTGCGTAAGGGTTAATGCTGGTATTTGGTAAACTCTACTGCTGGGAGAAAAGGATATTGGAAATGGATTTATTTTGGTTGACTATGTTCCTATTTGAATGGTTTTCTGTGTATTGGACTTGCTTAAGCTTTTCTTATAATTATGATTTATGAGTGTAATTCTTCTCCACCACCAATGACAGATTTTTGCATGGAATGCAGCCAGATTTGGTGCTGTTTACAGGCAGGTTTCCTTCCTTATCGGTTTCCATCTATCGATATGATGTCATTGATTGGCCTGCTTTTAATTTATATCGGGTGCTTTCTTGATCCTTTTCACCTTTTCTAACTTGTATGATGAGTAGCAAGGATATCTGCAAAGAGGAAGCTGCTCTGCTCCTGAATCATATCTGTACACTAGCAATCACTGTCCCCGTGCTTATTATTCAATTGATGTTGGATCAAATTGGGTCTCAACCAACATGCTTTGGAAAGTAGTCATGCATGGAGGACTTAGTAGACGAAACTAAATCATTGGTTTTCTCTGTGCAATTTTTCTTTTTTTTATGAATTTTATCCAGGTGATTTTGGTAATGAGAATGTTGAACTTGTCCAAAGCTTTGCAGATCTTGAATTTCCTAAAGCAGTTATTTTGGGAAACCATGATTCTTGGACAACTCAGCAGTTTTCAGCAAAGTAAGTTTTCATTGCACCACATAGAAAAATCGAATATCTTAGATATCATGATGCAGTTGCTGTTACATTTTTTAATTACACTGAAAGGAACTTGAATTTTTCATTTATGACCCATTTTTTCCGGAAAAAATACAAAAAGAACTGAGTTTCTGTATTTGAAAGCAGGATTTTGTGTTCTTCCATATTCTTCAGAGCAGCTGTTTGCTGGTTTTTATATGTGATAATATCCTATTTATTTGCTTTTTAGTTTTTAGTTTTTACTTTTTCATGGTATTATACAATGACTATAAATTCTGCCTCGTGATATATGTTTCCTTAATCATACCTAAAGGTCTATTTTCTATCTCACTGTAATCATTCTTTGGTTTGTATATTAGGGGCAAGAATGGCGTTCAACTTCAACTGGAAAGGTGAGCTGGAATTTTAAAATGATGTCTTTTGTAGCTTACCTCTACCTTTCGATTGCTTAAATATTTGTAGCTAGTCAGAAATCGTTTCCTGCTTTTGCTGTGTTCCTGTTTTTATTGTTACACTGAGTTTCTGCATCTTGTTTCGTTGAATCATTTCAAAGTATACTTGTAAGACAAAAAATGAGAATGAAGTGTCTGTAAGTTTAAGAATAATCAGAAAGCTCGAAAAGGAAATAGTTTAATAGACTTCTGAATCTGTAGGTTTATTTTGACAAGCATGTTTTATAACATCGATAATTAGACACATGAAATGCATCCTTTACTCTTTCCTTTGGTGTGCGAGATATTGTGCATTTAATGAATTGTGATGGTGCTGAATGATTGTACCTTTTCTTCTACAACCAGTCTTGGAGAACAGCATGTAGGTTACAGACGTCTGGATTTTCCTGCTCTAAAACTCAGTATTGTTGGCGGACGGCCATTTTCTTGTGGTGGTGAGCAGCTGTTTAGGAAAAAGCTTTTATCTGCAAGGTATGGTTATGAAGTAAATTGATTAAGTCTTTGTTTTTTTCTTTCAGTTCAGAACTCTTGTTTGAGCTTAGTTCTCTTTTCCTTGAGCTAATTTAACGGGAAATTTGCTCCCAGATATGGAGTCAAAGATATGGAGGGAAGTGCCAGGAAAATATACAATGCCGCTTTGGGCACTCCAGAAGACCATATGGTTATAGTTCTTGCACACAATGGACCCACAGGTGTGTTTGCTGGCCAAATTGACTGCGGGAAATTGGTACAAAGCTTGGTTTCATCCTGGATTGATCTTCTTTTTTGCAGGTCTTGGTTCGAACTTGAATGACATTTGTGGAAAAGATTGGGTGTTTGGAGCTGGTGACCATGGTGATCCAGGTACTAGTTTTGGGCTGTTATCTTCGTGAATGATTGACTTGTCAGATTGTGTTGCATTCAAATATGGGAAGTGGACTAGCAAACACGTAATGAGATGAAACATATTGTTATAGACTGGAAATATGACTTCTGGTAACCATGTATCTTATGGCTCAGATCTGGAACAAGCCATATCCCACTTGAAACAAACCACCAACCTCAACATTGCTCTTGTTGTCTTCGGTCACATGCATAAAGAGCTGGCATACGGAAACGGTCTTCGGAAAATGATCGTGGTTGGTGCTGATAACAGAATATACTTGAATGGGGCTATTGTTCCAAGAGTTAAGGAATTAATTTCTGGTCAGGAAGGTGCAAGCAGAAGCTTCACCAATGATGACATACCCGCATCTGAACGCACAACACGAGCTTTCACTATAGTTGACATCCTGGAGGGGAGAGTGGACAAAGTTACAGAAACCTGGGTGTCAATTTGTGGAGACAAGACCTCAATGCAAGAGGAGCATCTATTGTTCAAGTACAGTAATTAGCTCTTTTTCCTGTTTGAACCTTAGATTTATATTGCCAAATAGAGTTAGAAGTAAGCACGGCTTGCATGTTGACATAGTGAGTACTATGCAATTCTGCTAAGGCTATCCTCCGCAGGATAACTCATTCCATGGATAAATGTTGAAGCAGGGAGGCATACAGAGAATAGAATATCCATTAGTAGACCTGCATGATGTTGACTACTCTGTTCTCATGAATTAAAAGAAAAGCTTATCATCTTTTCCTTTTTTTTGTGGGACCTCTAAATCATTTGTCTTCAATAAAACCAATAATCAATTACTTCTAAGGATTATTGACGTGAAAGTGGTGATTGATGATCCAGTTCATGGATTTCTTGAATCATTGATTCTCGATAATAAAAGTAGGTCATAGGACAGCAACTACTCTTTATTGAACATATTGTATTATATCTCTGGACTGTGTTGTATCCACAACGCTGCTGTTTCTCGTACAAATTTATTATTATATGTGCCTGATGTTTTTCTTACTTTCTCTTTTCTGTGCACTAACTTCCAAGCATTCTACGGCCTTTTTTGACCAGTTCGATTCCTTAAGACTGAAGTGTGTACGCTAATCTCCGTTAGATCTCACAAAAAGAAAGCTGGAAAACCTTAAAAGCATGTTTTGATTCAAGTTAATGGGGAAACTCAAGGGTCCATTAGACAGTAATGTGGTTGCTTTTTGTCTCCTGTCATCAGCTTTGTTGTTCTATCAGTATTAACAGCTCCTAAGTCCTAACTGAATAATTTGTAAACTAAAATATTCGAAAATTTAATAACTTAAAATTAAGTGATGAATTCGATCTAATCTAACCAGCATTTATCATATTTCCATTCTCGAACTGTTATCTTCTTTCGCTTGCTTGCAATGTCATTTATCATTATACCATACCAAGGCATGTTCATTTATTTAGAACCCCACGCAGTTCATTGCTTGGTGTTTTCTATTTGTTGCTGAATTTAGGTCCTCAGCTTTTAAAAGCCAGAGGTCCCCAACTAACCTAAGAACCCGTTGATTGAAAACGATTCATCACCTACCTATTGTCCTCATCAAAACCAACCATTCCCTAATCATAGTAAGCTTACAACCATCACTCATTATCAGAAACTTGAAAAAATACCCTAAAAGTTGCACTGATTAGGCCTTTAAAGGCATTAGTCATACAACTACATGATAGATTCGTCTGTTGGGTTACATTGCACCTAACTATATGATTATTTGATTGATACTACCTTAGATTCTTTTAAGAATACTGCCATTTCATAAAATTTTCTGTATAGTTTGGTGCTTCCAACTTTCTAATTAGTTACTTCTAAAGAAACACATGGTCCTTTTAGTATCAAATTTCAATCAAGTATTTTTTATAATTCTAATTATTGTGAATTTAAAGGGTTTATAAAACACCATTTAATTATATGATTTGTATTAAAATAACTCAATAAATAAGATATAAAAATAGTCTTAAAATTTTTACATTATATTATATATTTTTATAATAATTTTGTTTAATTCGATGAAGGTGATCGATTTGGACTAAAACCAAATCCTTGTCAAACAAGCAAAAACAGGATTAGTATGGAAAAAGATCTCGTCCCATTGAAAAGTTTTCCTTTCTATTAAAACCCATGCATGCCTTAAGATAGCCATTATCTAGTTCATTGACCTTTCTGTAACCTTTCCCTTTCTAACCTATTCCATTTCAACACCAAGTGTAGGCTGCCCAATAAAGCTTGAAACAAATTGTAAATTAAACTATAATTATAAATGATTACAATAATTGTAAACAATATAGTTAAAATTATAAAGACGATTTAATTTTGGATTTTAATCACAATATTAAAGCTTAAAAAATCAGAAGAACAACCCCAAGGCGCAGGTGAGTTGGTAAGGGGCTCTTCTGGCTTAAGTGAGATTGTGGGTTCAAACCCCCCTCATGTATGCAGCCGTTTAAAACTTGGAGTCAGAGCTTTGCCTCCCGCAAGGGACCTACCTGTCTTGAGTGGGGATTAGTCTGGATGTAGATGACTTAAAAGTGCCTTCCCATAGTTAGAACCCTCCTAAGACACCTCGTGGACAACAACAACAAAAATCAGAAGAACTACCGGAGGCGAAGGACATGATGTGGAAAGTAACAAGGTGAAAGCTGCAAATGGGTAAAAGTGAAGGAAGAAGAAGAAGGAGTTGGAGGAGGTGTGAATTAAGAGTATTAGGAAAAGAAATGTATATAATAAGAGCCATGAAAGCTTTTTGGCAAGCACATGACCTATTTTGGCTGAGCAAAGCAAAATTGCTGATGAGAGAATGTCTGAACCTGACATGTTTGACTCCTCTCTTCTCTCTGTTTGTCTCCTAATTAGATCCCCCAGCAGCCTTTGACCAACTATCAACCGTTCATTTTATATTATTATTTTTGTTATTTTCCATTTGTATAAATGTGTGTGTATATATGTATTTTTGTACATTTGTAGTTTACAAACATTGATAAGCCAAAAGACCCTATTGCATTTGCACTCACTAGGGAATTGGGATAAGCAAGGTGTGTCAATAATATTTATAAAAAAAATATTTTTTATGTTTATAAATAATGGGTATGATGATTATGTTGATGATGAAAGAAAGTCACGGCAAATGATGTCCTGAACATTTTTTGAAATAATTATGATGACTTTTTTGGACCCAATGTTTCTAGTCAAATTTGATGCCTTGATTGATAATAGGATGAGACTAAAATATTATTATATATCCATTGTTGTTTACTTTTAGTTAGTTATATGAAGAAACACATGAAACATGGGAAGAATATTCAATTACCATACTAATATGCAAGCAAAAAGCAATTCTCAATCTTTTTTTTTGCACGGAGAAACATTCAGTTGTTATCCTTTAAATGCGCATTAAGTAAACTTTTAGATTGACGCAATAGTCTATAAATCACGCCAATTGAGTACTCCACACTAGATCAGTCTTGTACGACAAACTCGAACGAAAGAACGTAAATAGAAAAATCGAACACAAAACTTTTTGGTCCCATCCTCTCACTTCACCAACTCGACCACCTTTAAAGGGCCAACTCTTAATCATAACCTTAAACATAACTTATGGTAGTCATTTTTATTCAAATTATTTTATTACATGTACTAGTTAGCCATAATATGATAGTCTATCATTGCTATCAAGTGATCATGTATGGTAAATGCTAAAAAGGTTTAAGATCCAATCCAACTATGCAAAAGGATACGTATCCAAAATTAAAACTAAAAACAATCATGTGTGAGGTATAGAAGGTTACAAATATCATTCCATCAAATTATGTGTGAAGCAATGGATGCCATTGCATAACAAACAAACAAAATCAAATCAAATCAAATATAACTAAAAGGAAAATAAAGAAGAAATTAGAAAATTTTGGTATGCAATCATCTTCTTCTTCGTCATCAAAACCAAACTACCAACTTCATCACATTCTCTCCTTTTCTCTCTCTTTCATGTTCTCTGAGAATCCTATCATTATTCATTTTTTCCTGGGTTTCTGTTCCCAACCCATTATCTTTAACACCAACACCAGTACTTCCAGCTCACCCTCTTAGATCGGATCCCTTCACATTAACCCATAAAGCTCCATTGAAACCAAAGTTTTGAACTTTAACTTAGGAAAGAGAAAAGAAAAGAAACAATTTTTATGTTTATCCATTAGTTAAACCGATTATACGCTGTTTATATCCGATATCCTGAAATCGAGTGTTTGTTTCGTTTCTGCTGTGTTCTGTGATAGGCAGACAAAGATAGAAGAAGAAAACAGAGATAAGCAGCATTGTTGGCGGTGGCACAACAAATGGGAAATGTAACTTCGAATGTGGCGGCGAAATTTGCCTTTTTCCCGCCGGACCCGCCAACTTACGACGTTTACAGGGAAGTAGACGACAGGATTGTGTTGTCGGGGCTCACTGCCGACAAAAACGTTGAGGTGAATCTGTTGGATACTAAAGCTGGTAACAAGATCGTAGCCACGTTTTGGAAACACCCTTTTGCCAGATTCACGCTCTTGTACTCTCATGGAAACGCTGCTGATCTTGGACAAATGCATGAGCTGTTCATTGAGCTCAGGGCTCATTTGAGAGTCAATATCATGAGGTACGAGTTTGGTGCTTGAGCTTTTTGTCCATTATGTTTTTGCTTTATCTCTGTTTTTTGTCTTTTTGGATTGTTGTGGAAATCCATGGGAGCCCTGGTTCTTTCTTCACCGTTTTGTTCTTAAAGATTGGTGCTTTGCTTGTATCAATATTCAAACTATACAACTTTCCCTTCTTTTCTTCTTTGTTTTGGTTTCTGTTTTCGTGAGATGGCTTTATTTGGTTTTAACTTGTATGTGCATGTACCCTGCTAATATGTTCCCTATGCATGTGTTTATTTTGTGTTTCCACTCACTCTCTCTTTTCTCTCCTGTCCATCTGGTGATTGATCGATTAATAAAACCAGTTTACACTCAAGATTGGAATAATTGATTTACTTATGGATGCTCAAAAGTACAAAGATTCGTATTTATTCACTGAAACTCTATTAATTTCTTAAATTATTTGGTATTTCGCTGATTTGCAGCTATGATTACTCAGGATATGGAGCATCTTCTGGAAAGGTAAGCGAAAAGATATTTCTTTTCATTATTTTTTGTCTTTATCTTTACCCCTGTCTGGCCTATGGCTTAACCTGATCAGATGATTTTTTCTCTACCTGTTTAATAGCCATCCGAGTTCAACACATACTGTGACATCGAGGCCGTTTATAATTGTCTGAAGAAGGACTATGGAGTTAAGCAGGAGGATTTGATCTTGTATGGCCAATCTGTGGGAAGTGGCCCCACCTTGCATTTGGCTTCTCGTTTACGGAGGTTGAGAGGTGTTGTTCTTCACAGTGCTATCCTTTCCGGCATACGAGTCCTTTATCCTGTCAAAATGACATTCTGGTTTGACATTTTCAAGGTAATATTAGCTGCAACCTCTTTTTCTGTTTTTGGATTTCACTGATTCTTGAGGTTTATGTGGCCTTTTTTTCACTGAACAAGTTTTATCTTACTTTTGCAGAACATAGACAAAATACGGAATGTCAATTGCCCGGTTCTGGTTATACATGTAAGGGTCTATCATTTTTGTTTGTGCAGCAGTTCCTCTCCCTAATAATTTTCTTTAGTTTTCATTTTCGAATTGTTATCATGGAATACGGGTTAGCTGCTGCTAATAATTAGCTTCGAATTGGCCTTACAACGTCAAGTAGTAACTCAGGTTGTACCTCTGATTAGTCTGATTGGTTCTGCTCTTTTGATGGAAGGGAACCAAGTTTTATTGAGGTTAATCTATGTTAGGGATAACATAAAATTCTGAGCTTGAATTTCCAGAATGGCTGACAGGTTCCTGATAAGAGAATACCCACATTTGCTTCAGTGTTGATATATCTGGTTTTAGGGCTTTAATTCTATAGAATCTGTCAGAATTTATGTTGATACTTGAAGCAAATGAATACCAAAACAAGGTTCTATAGTACTCCTGAATCTATCTTACTTTACAATCCTTTGTTTGGGGAAAATGGGTCGATTGTCTGTGTTGACTCAATTTAATGACTCCAATTGGTTGCGCTTGATTAGGCAATTTATTCCGGGCCACCTATGTTGATGGCTGGTGAACTTTTTCAGGGAACTGATGATGAAATTGTTGATTGGTCTCATGGAAAGCGCCTCTGGGAACTTGCTAAGGAGAAATATGATCCACTATGGGTCAAAGGTGGAGCTCATTGCAATCTGGAGACTTACCCTGAATACATTAAGCACTTAAGAAAGTTCATAAGTGCAATGGAGAAGGTCTCCATTGCGAAACCGACAAAACAACTCACTTCTACTCCGAGTCTTGAAGTCAAACACAACAAGTGTTTGAGATTTGGGATAAAGTAGGCAGTTCACAAGTAGGTCATAAGGAACGTTAGTTTCACTGCAAGGTAAACCCATCACCAAGATACGTCAACTTGCTTCATGTATTCAGAGAATACGACCACCATAGTTGGATGCTCTGTAGTCTCTGAAGATTAGGAACAGATGGGAACTGCAATTTGTTTATTTGATCCGGATCCTATCCAAATATGGCTTCAAAGGTGGAATCCTTGAACATATTTAGTTATCAATAGCCAAATGATTTCTTATTAAAGGGTAGGGGGACAAATGCTTGATCTGGATTTCTTGTATAATGCAACGTATTGATCTTTGTAAAATCTTCCATCATCTTTTTCAGAAAACCAATACATTATTTTTTTCTGCTTTTGACCAAGGACTTTTACTTTTTTACGTCCTTTCCATGCAATCTTATGTTATGATCATGGTCAGTGAATTTGACCTACTACTTGCATCTTGTTCCATCTTCTTTTCAGATATTTATCTGAATCGTGATCAGAAACAATGTTAAACATAATCATGCAACCTTAAAAAGTGTACTTTGTTGCTATGGTGTGCAGTTGATGATTATGGATTAAATGGCTTGCTAACTGAAAACTATTATGTTCTTTGTCTTCAGTCTCCAATCTGAACTTACGGCGTTTGCAATAACTCTATATCGCTTACATGCATTCGTTTCCCATCTTTGTTAAATCTGTACGAGTAGTTTCATATTACCTCAGACGTATCTGTAAGTTCCTTCCACAAATCCAAGACGATGGAAAGCTAATGTCGATCAACTTAAGACTTGCTTCCTCAGAAAAAGAATTAGAAGAACAGTGGATTTTTATCCAATCTTCTTGGAGTTCCTTGTATGGATACATTTTCCATATTCCCTGACCTGAAATGATCATATATGCAATATCCTAACAGAAAATATGTGAAAAACCCTGATACCATAACTGGCACATGAATTTTCATCATCGAGCATTCGAGTTTAAACATGAAATACCATCTTTACTGGCGTAGCTCTTGGTTATTTTATCAAAAACCAAATTAACTAATAACAGAGGACCAGATCCTCTTCTTATCAGATTGCGCAAGTACAAGCAAAACCTACACTTCCCAACATTTCCATTCCTGAAGTCATTCCAAAACAATTATGCGAGACAAAGGTAAAAGACTAGCCAAGGAAATTTCACTCTCTGAAGTTTGGTTTAGTCTCAAGGCCAAGGCCTGTGTTTCAGAAAAATTCACGCTGTCCAAGCCCACCACCTCCAAAATTCTACAGGTGAAAACTTTGTTGTCAGGATTGGCATCGTCACTAACCAGACAGGCCCTTGTGCGTACTTGGAATGGAACTGAACTGACTCATTAGCCAGACCCAACAGGCTTTTCTCCATTGAATCACTCCAGGCACAAGTCTCAAACATATGTATACACGAAAGGAAAAACCTTCCGATAATGCTGTTTGCGGTTTAAGTTGAACCAAATTGGGCAATAATGATAAGCAAAAACTATCGTGAAAGAAAAGGCCACATCCTGCACTGCATCGTAAAGACAGATTCTCCAAGATATTCCCACATTTTTACCTTAACACACAATCTGTTGGGATGGGCTTTGTTTTCTTTGAGATGGGACGCTTCCTTTGTAAGTCGCCGCAGCCACCTCCACTTGTTGATTAATTATGTCATTATGTGTTAAGACAACTTTCCATGAAGGAGGTGTGCAAGCATGTAACTAACTACCTGGTAAAGTCAAGGTTTATAAAAAAAAGAAATGGTTGCTTAAACAAAAGCAAGAAGATGCCATTCCATTGTCATCAATGACTTTCTTTTTTCTTGTTTTGTTTGAGAAATAAGAATAGAGAATAAAAAAATAAACAAAAATTTTAATGAATTGCGATAAATGAAATTTTAATGCAGACAGATTTCAAATGCATATGTTTCTGTATGAAACAGTCTCTATCTTGTTGACAGAATTTTAGTTTCAGAAGTGAAGAAATTTCTTTTCTTCGACTCTACTCTCTTAGTTCCTTACCAGACATTGCTGTTTATGGTCTGTGTCATATCTACTCCCTTATGTTATCTGTGCAAGAAACACTCACATGTTATGTCTTTCACTCTTTTAAACACAAACTCATAAAAACTTGTTACTTAAAAGCCCCAAGCTTTGGCCTATAAACCTAATGGAGTAATGCAGAAAACTTTCAAAACGATCATCATCAGTTCACCAGTCAGGCAAAGCCATGGCAGATTCCAGATCATGATTAACCAATGCTCTTGGCCCACAGATTACAATCAGTATGCCATAATGATGCTACAATTACGATGAGACAAGCTCCATCAACTTGCTAAGATCTTTATTGACATGGTCGAAAAAGTAAAACACACTAGTGCACAAGATGGCTGCTGTTCCACTACCTGTTATATTATAATTTAGCTTTAACAGTTTCTACGACCAGAATAAGCTTAATCTATTGCTTTCCCGTAAGAAACAGAAATACCAATCTGTTCATAGTAAATTTAGTGAACCTTCATTATCAGAACTCAAGTGGGCATTCAAAGTTTACGATCAAAACCTTTCAATACTCAACCAAATTCTAACTTTAGGATGGCTTCTTAACAGTTAAATCTATAAGCCACTTGGGTTTAATTCACTTCTGTTCATCTTCATCCTTTGTTTTTCTAAAAATTTTCTCATCTTTTGAGGTTTATGACCTGCTCCAACTGATGGATACATCAAAAAAGACCAAGACTGCCAATTTGTCATCATGAGAGGTATATGTGGTTGAGGGGGAAGTTTTTATAGAGCAAAAGGACTGTAATTAAAGCATATTTATACACGAAGTAAGTAAATTGATAATATTGTAAGGTTTAGGAGTATTATTATTTGAGTTTGTAGTGTACACCAACCCTAAACGTAGACATAGTACTAGGATGATGATGATTGGTGTCCTAATGATTTTCTTTGTGATTGGGAGTGTTAGTGGGCCTTGATCATCACGAAATTATCAGAAAGTCAATAGTCCCCCCAAAAAGTTGCAGGTTCTTGAAAGCTGCACGTTATCATAATCATATGCTCAAATTTTTTGAATTCGAGTTGTTCGAATTATAATAAAAAATAATTAATTTAATTTAACTTTTATAATAACATAATTCACCTTTATTTAGATAAATTATTTAATATAATAACAATTTAAAACTAAATAATAGGTCAATCTAATTAGTTTTAGAAGTCTACTTACTTGAAGAGGCAATGTGACCTGCAGAAGGGTATTTGCTACGAACATGAATCATCTGTATCTTGTGTTAATTCTCAACAAATCTTCCAAGACAGACATTACAAAAGCACATAAAGCCTATAACTTTTGTTTACATTACCTAATAGATCATGGAACGGACTATCCTTCATGGTAAAGTTTTGTTCTTTTGGTCGTGAGAGTTTTGGGAAGGAAAGTGCTTGATGTCATCACCTCCTTGAAGCAACTTCTTCATGGTTTATCTCAGTTATGCTTCCAATGTTGTCTTTTAATATAATTAATGATTTTGAGTCACCTTCAAGTGCATATTTGACTCAATTGGCAACTGCATTTACTGATAGTTTAAAAAAATCAATTTTTTAAAAACAAAATGGGAAGTTAAACCGATAAAATAAAAGGTTTAACCGATATTAGATGGTCATAAAACTGGCTAAAATTTAAATAAAATTAAAAAATTAAATATAATTAAAAGAGATTGTACTTATTCGTCAAAAATTTTGAAGTTTAATAGGAAAAAAAGATTGTTAAATGAAAAATAATTGATTTAATTTAGTTTATAAGAACTTATTAATTTATAAAAATTGAACGATTAAATAGGAAACTAATCAGTTTTTAACAACAAGAATTATTGAAGTAAATCAAATCAAAAAGTTAAAAACCGAACAAAAAAAGTTAGACAATTCAATGTTTTATTGTTGAACGGGCTTAATTGATTGGATTTTTCAATTATTACCAAAAAAAAAACTTCATGGGGGAAACCCCACAAACTCCCATTTAATTAGTGATGAATATATAATTAATATTAGTGGAAGATTAAGATAAGGATTAATGATGGGGCATGTGACTAACTCAGCAATAATCTCATTTGCTAATCATGGAGTAATCTGGCTGGCAATTGGCTGTCAAGGAAGTGCCCTGCATTTAAGTTAGAAGCAATAATTTGCTTATTAAGTGGCCTAATCAAACAGGTGATAATGATACATACACCTAATATTGCATAACCTGTGTCGTTGACTTGAAATTTTCAAACCTTTCTTGTCCACCAATATTGGAATTGATCCTACCCTATGCAAGGAACTCAACCAACTCATGGAGTTCTGGCCCTTGGTTCTTTATGAAGTAAGGTATGGCTGACTTTAACACCATATATATGTTTTCCACAAGTATACCCAAATTAACCAATTTTACAAGAAAATACAATTTTTAAACAAAATCTAGAGCTAAATTTGACGTTTTGTAATTTAAATTGATATAATATATTACGTGATATGGAATTATTAGTTTTATTAATCTAAATATGTAATATGCATATTGAATATATGTTCCTTTTGGTTATATTATATTTAATTTAGTTAACAATCAATTACCATGCAAAATTTATATATTTTTAAAAATAAATTTGAATTTATTAATAGCCAGATAATATTTTGATATTTTATGATCTTATAATACATATTAAAAAAGAATAATTCTATAGAAAAGATTATATACTTATGGAATTCAAAATTAATTACATAAAATCCAACTGATTTATAAAACACAAGTATGTGATCAAATAATCTTGTGTTTATCAAAGGAATGTTTGGAGTATTGTGTTGGTGGTGAGTGTCTTGGATATTAAAGAAGATGACGTGGAGAAGATGGAGAATTGAAGAAGATGTCTTGGGTGTTTAGGGATTTTGGGTTCTTGAAGTTTTAGGGTTCTCCATATTTTGATTTGGAAATTTTGGCAATAGGAGTCGGGGACAAGGAGAGAGAGGGGGAAAATTACAGCTTTAATTTTTTATATATTTTTTAGTTTGATTATTATTATTATTATTTTATTTTGATTTTTGTCAAATTATGTCAACAAAAATCCACTAGAGGAAGGAGCTTTTTTTTTTGGATACGAAGGAGGGGGATACCCAGAGAACAATCAGGCACGAACAAACCGTGGCCAAGCCACTTCCTGTCTATCCTGAATGAGAATCGAAAGCACTGCGGCCGGAGGAGACCACCAAGTGCTGCGCCTTGTAGAAGAGAGGACTGCTATATTAGCAAGTAAATCAGCTAATCTATTT
>JANKOE010000007.1:59857621-59873537 GCA_026284465.1 Erythroxylum citrifolium
AGAATTGGAGAAGATGTCTTGGGTGTTTAGGGATTTTGGGTTCTTGAAGTTTTAGGGTTCTCCATATTTTGATTTGGGAATTTTGGCAATAGGAGTCGGGGACAAGGAGAGAGAGGGGGAAAATTACAGCTTTAATTTTTTACATTTTTTTAGTTTGATTTTTATTTTTATTATTTTATTTTGATTTTTGTCAAATTATGTCAACAAAAATCCACTAGAGGAAGGAGTTTTTTTTTTAAAGAAAAACCAATGAAAATATGACACGTGTTATACAATTTGCCACGTGGTATTCAATTTTGCTTCAACCTGCTAAGGGGCATTATTTGCAGGTAACAAACAAGTTCAAGGGCATTATCCTAAAATTTAATAGTTGAAGGGCATTATCCTAAAAAAGTTAATAGTTCAAGGGCAAATTTTGGTGGAAACCCAAAAAAGTATTTAACGGTAACCGAACACGGTTGGTGTGAGTAGTTTAGCATTCTCATTTCTTAACCAAAAGTCTCGAGTTTGAGTCTAAAAATAGAGAAATCTGTTTGACCAGTACTTTATTTCTTACGAGTTGACCCAGTGTGAGTGAGGATTAATTTAAATGCGGATAATTTAAAGGTATCTTCTTAAAATTGTGACCTCCTAAAATACTTGGTAAACAAAAAAAAAAGTATTAGCTTATGAAACGACGTTGCAAGTTGCAACTCCCTCCACCTTAATAAAGTTTTGAAGAAAAGTACTCCAATTCCCGAAATGTCCTTTTGTTTCCTCCTGCAACCTGCGACCGACGTGTCGTTATCAGGAAAAAGGCCGCATTTCTTTCAGCGGTTTGGAATCCAAAGCGGGTCCTATATTTAAGTCCTAACCAATAAAAACAAGCAACGTGGCAGTGTATGAGAAAGCGTATACTGTTGGCGGGCCTGTCCCCTACCGCACGAGAAGTGTACTTTTTAGGACTTTTAGTTATGGACACGCTGACCTATCCCAGACACCGAGTTCTGTTTTCCCACTCTCTTTGAATGCGATTGAAGAACACGCTTTAGTGAGGAAAGAATTGCATATTTGTTAGCTAAATGGAACATAAAGAGATAAAGCATCCAATTTAGTAAACATATAATTGCAGTAAGTGTTTCAAAAAGATGGAGCTCATGGCATGCACTGATTAATACCAGTAAAAGCATGTTAAAGTGAAAAGCTTTTGTCATTAACAACTAAAATACAGATTAACTTAAACAATGAAGTGGTCCTTTGCTAAACCTCGTGTTTATCTACATAGCTTGGCCTGTTGTTTCTAAACAATAGTAAAAGACTTACTCGGGTCTTCTTTTGGCTTGAAATTTAGGATATTGTTGGGCGGAGTTAAATTCAGACTCTTTAATTGTCATTAATATTCTATCGAACTCGATAGAGAGGCGTTTGACAAATTGTTCTTTGGCTCAGTGTATTAAGTTACTAATAACTAGAGAATAGGTGATGAAACCGCTTCATGTGTCTTTCGAGAAGGGAATCAATGTGCTGACTAGCTGGCTAAATCTACAAGTCTACATCATATTGGTTTTATGTACCTTCGGGAGCTCTCCTCAGGTTGTCTAACCCTGCTACGTAAGGACATAACTGATGCTTCTAAGCATAGGCGTAACATGTAGTTGTTTAGCTTTTGTGTTTCATCTCCTTTGTGTAAAAAAATACTAACACTTGAATTTTGTTTAACAATTGAAAATATACTAAAATATAGCAATTGTCATGTTCTTACTAAATTAATGTGTTTTTTCAAAGGTAAAAAATAAAAAATGGAGAAATTAAAGCTACATCGTGGGGGTGTATTACCAACACAAGTAAAATGTGAAAGAATACAAGAATATGGAGATAGTATAGAAGGATTTTTATATTAGGACCAGAATCAGTAATATGATAAAATGAAAGAGACCTTTATTCACAATTAATAAAAGAAAAGGACATATTAAAAATATTTCTACTTATATAAATATAAATATAAATTACTTTTTAAATAGTAATATTATTTTTCTCATTCTTTACAACCTAATAATGTTACCATAAACGAAAAGATCAAAGAAAATCTTTTTTCAGAAAGTAACTAAATGTGTAATTATATATATTAGTAATTAATTGAATGATTCTAATTAGATTCTATCCAAATTTCTTAGAATCACTTGATCAATGATGTTATTATGCTTCCTTTTAAATTACATTCAAGTTTCAAAGCTCTAAAAACATAAAAGATCTAAAGTAATTGATATTATTTAGTTTCCATCTAAACTTTATGAAAACCTCATTTACATAAAAATTAAACTTGCAATACGGGTTAAGGTTATAAATAAGGATTATTAAAGTAAATCGAATGGTAAAGCTGAAAACCGAACTGAAAAGTTGGACGGCTAAAAGTTTTACGGTTGAACTAGCCAAACTAATTGAATTTAACTAATATAGAAAAAATTAACAAAAAACTCAAAACAAAATATTTAAATAAGGAAGACTTTAACAACCTAATAATATTCCCATAATCAAGAGCCTTTCATGGAAAATCTTGCTGGAGGCTGGAATTAAATTCCCAAAGTTGAAACCCTAGAATATCATTAGCATTTAAAGCCCCAAATAACTAATTGATTCTCCTTAGTTTATCCAAATTTAACATGATCACTTGACCAAATTAACACTAACTACTTTCCATCTAAATTACATCAGATATAAATTTTATCAGCCTTTAATATATAAATGGACGGTCCAGATTGACGAAGATGTTGATCCTATGGCGGAAAAACGTGATGCGTATGAGTAGGCTATGTGCATTAGATCATAGCATCACTCCACATTAGTCTACAGTAAGTCAGAGAAAGAGACAGGGAGAGAGAGGGCATGTGTCTCTGAGAGTTATATACAGCAAAGTTGGATCATAAACAAATGTATCAAAAAGGAAAAAGAAGGCTTTTGTGTTCTGTTTGAGGAGAGAAAGTAAAGCTACAGACAAATACAGAGTGTACTAGGGAGAGCTAGAGCGTTTATTATGAGTTTGTTTTGGCTAGAAAAGAATTCAAAGATATCTGTTTGATTTGGGGTTCAACTCGCCATCACCATCATTGTCCCACTTCTACAGCTTTTTTCACTTCCATATTTCTCTCTCTCTGTCTCTCTGTTTGTCTATTCTTTTTGATCCACTCTTCATTTGTGTTTCCCTGTTTTTTCTCTTCTTTGCCCATCTGGGTTTTGATTAACAAGGTCAAACAACCAAATTCTCAGCATGTTTACTGAGAAAGATTGAAGCTTTTTTGTTTCACTCTGTTATATATTTTTTAATCTTTGTTGTTGGTGTGTTCTTATACCATTTGGTTGTTTTGAGTTTGATTCACAATGAATGCTAAGGACAGAACAGATGGTGTAGCTAACGAAGATAGATTCCCTGAGGTTCTGCGGGTTTTGGCTGTTGATGACGACCCAATTTGCCTCGAAGTTTTGGAGAAAATGCTTCGTAAATGCCAATATCAAGGTGTGTTTATAAGTGTCCAGTTACTTTTTTTTTGTCTTTTGATTTCTTCAATCTTTGCCGTTTTTATATGGAAGATATGTTTGTTTTCTTGACTTTGCTGTTAATTATATCCCCTCTCTGCACCTCTGTTTCTAATCATAACGTTGCTCTCCCTACTTTTAGGACAATACATCTTCCGGCCTTTATCTGGTGCAGGCCTGTTTAGTTGGTGGTTTAATTGTTTTTACCTATATGTTCAAGGTTTTTGTTCCTTTCTGCACATGCTTGATGTTATGAATCTGTGAAAACTTATACTTCTTGGTTTAATTTCCTTGTTGAAGTTAAGTTGTTGATCCACTGTTAGAAACAGCATCCCGTTTCTGTCTACCAGTCTGCAAGTTATGCGTATGATCATTATCGTGAAAGTAATTTATAATTCTCCTGTTATTTGTGTTGTATTTAGGCTTTTGGCAATCATCACTCTTTGAAATCTCAATCGTTTCTTTAAACTCAAACTTGATGTTTTTTTTTTCAGTTACAACTACCAATCAAGCAGCGACAGCTTTGAAAATGCTACGAGAAAACAAAAACAAGTATGATCTTGTTATCAGTGATGTTAACATGCCAGACATGGATGGTTTTAAGCTTCTCGAGCTTGTGGGGCTTGAAATGGACTTACCTGTCATCAGTAAGCGAATGCCCTGTTTTGCTGTGTTTATTTCTTTCTTTCTTTTCTGCAATAACATCGCTCTTACATTTACACCAGTTCTTGCAGTTCGGTTGTTGTTCCAGACTAAAAAACTTGTTATTTTAGAAGGGTGATTTTCTGTTGTTTATTTTCCATTATAATGGTCATCACTCTTCGGAACCGAAGAACATTACTGTTTGATCTTCATACTAATTTTAATGACTACATGAATACAATTCAATGAAAAAGTAGGATAAATTGTTGAGAGGATAATCTCTTACGACTAATTTTGATAATCTTTTCCTACTAATTCTAATATAGTGTTGTCGGCACATAGCGACAAGGAGCTTGTGTACAAGGGGATTATACATGGTGCTGTTGACTATTTGATAAAACCTGTTAGAATGGAGGTGCTGAAGAACATATGGCAACACGTAATCAGGAAAAAGAATTTTAACCCAAAAGACCCAAGTGGGCCTTCAGTTCAAGATAAGACTCGTGATATGGCCGGAGAAGGTGGACAAGGAGTGTCAAGTGGTAGTTCTGATCAAAATGGTAAAGTGAATAAGAAGCGGAAGGACCAAGAAGAGGAGGATGAAGAAGAAGATGAGAATGGTCATGAAAATGAGGAATCTGGGGCTCAGAAGAAGCCTCGCGTTGTTTGGTCTGTTGAGCTGCACAAGAAGTTTGTAGCTGCTGTCAATCAGTTAGGTCCTGAAAGTAAGTTTTTTCTGTCAATGGGTGATGTTTCTACTTATTTTACAGCTATTAATCCATTCTTTTTATTTTGTTCTTAATCAATTTCAGAGGCTGTTCCAAAAAAAATTCTTGACATGATGAATGTAGAAGGGCTGACAAGGGAAAATGTAGCAAGCCATCTGCAAGTAATTCTCTTCATTTTGTTTTACTTTTTACTTTATAATTTACTCATACCTTGTCGATGTTTTTCAAGCACCTGTCGATGGAATTATGAATTTTCATGTTCATCCTTCTTAAATTTGTAAGCTTTCTATGAGTTCCTATTCCTTAAGCTAACAAATCCATATATTTTTATGTTCTATTGCAGAAATACAGGCTTTACCTGAAAAGAATCAGTGTACCATCCCAGCAAGGCATGGTTGCAGCATTTGGAGCTAAAGATTCTTCTTACTTTCGCATGAGTGCACTAGATGGATTTGGAGATTTTCGCAGCTTAAGTGGACCGGGAAGATTTTCAACTGCATCTCTATCATCTTATACACCAGGAGGTATGCTTGGAAGATTGAACTCTACAGCTGCTTTAACGATGCGAGGAATAGCTTCTTCTGGTCTGTTCCAATCGGTTAATCCTCAAGGCTCAAGCAGTTGTGTTAATCCAATTGGAAAGCTTCAGGCATCTTTTCTTCCATCAAACCAAGATGTCAACTTATTTCAAGGGATCACACCTTCGCTAGAGAACCAGCAGAGCAAGCCCACCACACACATTGGAGATTACAGTCAGAATGATGGAACGGCAGGTTTTGCACTTGCAGCTGGCTTCCAAGATGTTGGAGTATCTATTAATGCTAGCTTAGGCAATTCGGCATCCAGTGCCTCAAACAATCCTAAATTGGTACAAGGAAACCTGCAACCATGTCAGACTAGAAGCACGTTTGCAGCTCAGTCATCTTTAAACATGCCATCATTGGACCAGGATTGTTTTGATGTTGGCATTAGTGGGTCTTCAAATTTTCTGGATCATAATAGATGTAATGAAAATTGGCAGAGCTCAGTTGAGTTATCGAAATTTCCGTCAAATCCTTTTCCATTAGACGACCACTTTAGCCACGATCCATTGTCTAGCAGCACCTCGAGAGAGAATTTACCTTTGACTAGCCCTCACATTGATAATACCCCAATTGATTTTTCACCTTCCGGTCCTATTGCCACATCTTTGGATGATTCCAGATTAGATATGCAAAGCCAAGCAACTTCCATTGGTAATATTGTTCAAAATATGAATTACATGTCAAAACAAAGATGGGAAGAACATAGCCATGACTATAAATCTAGTGTAAGTAATTCGATCGGTATTGTGAATCCTCTAGCTTCTGACAGTGGTGTGGGTCCTTTGAGCCACAGTTTGGATTACAGAAAAAGGTTTGATGCATCATTGCTTGGTCAATTAAATTCTGTCATTCCTCCAAGTTTCCGGCATTCTGAACTTCAGAAATCTTTGGATGCTAAAATAAGGTCCAGTGACGAGTTTCTTTCGGAGCAAACCAAGTCGCAGAATGGATTCATGCAGAATAACTTTGAGGCTTTGGATGATATGATGACTGCAACGACTAAGCGGGTATGAACCTCTGAGTTGCTTCACCAATTTTCAGTAACATTTTTCACTTTTCTCTTTTCATGTTTTCTTAAAGTTGCATATAGAGCCAGTGAACTTTAAATAGTTGGATTGTCCATTCTGATGTCAAATGATAACTTTCTGTACTCCCTTAGAATGTACTGTGGCTTAATGTTTATCACCGAGAGTTCTATTTTGTTTGCTTCTTAAGTCAGACCTTGGAATTTAGTGGTTACAGAATACTCAAAATGGAGTTCATACAAATGCTCCCATTACTGCAGAATGACATTGTTTCTATCTAGTAATTTGATATGTTGCAGACCTTCTAAAAATTTTTCTCATGTCAAGTATTTAAACACCACTGAAAAATGTAATGGAGGAAACATCCAGTCTTTATAATGCCATTTTTTTGTTGGAGTTGAGTGCAATGTAGTCTGTGACAATTTTATAGTCTTGTTCATCATTGCATCGTCCAGCCGACAATATCTTGATGCCTTTCAATGCTGTTCAAGCAGGAGCAAAATGAAACAATCTTACTGGATGGAGAATTTGGATACGATGCTTACTCTCTTGGATCATGTATGTGAGCCTTTATTTGTGGTGATTGTACAAAAGAGGGTCTGCTTTAAAACTTGTTCCATCCCACTTCCTGAGAAATCTGTATCATCTTGTAATCTAGTTTGCCTTTTTCTTGATCATTCCTCTCAATGTGTTTCTTCTACCTTCTTCCTTGTCACTGTAGTTAATTTCTTGCTGATAATAGTTGTAGTATCATTGTTTCCAATACTAAGCTCCAATGGCTTCTCCTTCCTTCTCACTGGTACTGATAAAATTTTCAGAACTTCTGTACATTAGTTTGATGTGTAAAGAAGCATAACTACCTGAACAGATAGATGCATGAATCTTCCATTAAAGTTAGTTTTATACCTTGATGTTCAGAAACATGTAATAATATGTTCAAATGATAATTTTCAACCATTGTTGTGATGGTATTATTCTAATGTTATTGCATATTAAAAGAAGATTTTGATATGGTAATAATTAACTGTAATGATACTAACTTATAGGATTTTCTGTTCTTTTAATCAAGTTTTTGAGATTTGCTTACATTGAAATTATTTTATATTATTACATCCTTAATTTGGAATCATTACATACAGCTTTTTAATTAACCAAATGGTACTTATCTGGTACCTTTGAAGTAACAAGGAAGAGTGAAGAAAAGTGTTAATAAGGATGGGTGAACCAACTCAGTGACTATGATTACATATGTGGTATTAACACTTCAAAGTATTCATCTTTTTAAAATCAAGACTCAGTTTTTAGGCTACACTCTGCTTTCTGGTATCATTTTTGGAGTGAAAGTTCCGTATGTTTGTTCAATTTTGGGGTATCCATAATTGATATATAGCCTTTGAACCTTGATTCTGTGACCCAATATATTAGTTTTGTTATTACAGATATTTAATGCAAGTTTTGACTTGTTTTAAGATACAAAGTCAAATGATGACTTTGGTTAGTGTTGTTCCAAAAGAAGCAGTTATCTACCAGAGCTCCACCTTACTGGGAGAGTACGACACTCTTTAAAACTAGCATTTGTCACAAGACGAATGCAAACTGTCATGTTATTAAGATTTATGACAGTGAAAGTAACAGTACGAGAAATAAAGATCTTAACGTGAATAGAATGCCTTAAACTTGAGCAGGTGGTCAAACAGGACTTGTAAGATTATTTCTATCCCAAAAATAGTATCATGTAAAAAGAATCAAACAAGCTTTATAAACCACTATGAGCTTAGAGATTCAGTACTTATAAATTACAAGTGGGTAAGTGAAAGAAACATCTTTGCTCGGTTTCACACGACTACCAGAGCAGGACCAGAGCAAAACAATTCAAGCAATTTGCTTGCATGCCTAATATAATTATTTCACTAGTTCAAGTGAAAAAAACAAGAAAAATTATTTGTACACTAAATCTACCGTCAGTTATTCGCCTTCCCAACCCATTTGCCGGGCACGCCGCTCCCACAATGAGGTGGCTTTCCTCTCTCTGATAAATAACGCCTCACCGCGCTCTCTAGCCTCCTCGCAGGTTTCAGTAGCAGCAATGCATTTTTCTGCCTCCTTCTGGTATTGGGAAGCCACTCTCTTTGCTTCGGCCAATGTAACGTTCATATGTCGAGTATGCTCTTCGGCAACAGCCTCCTGCAACTTTAGCTCTTCTGTTAAGAGGTCCACAAACTGCTTCTCCATCTCCCTCTTCAGATCAGGGTCATTGTTTCCACAATCTGTGACATCCAGCATCCAGGATATGTGTTTGTTAATCTGATGTTAAGAACAATGCAATAACTGGAAATTTGAGACATAAAAGTTGCAAACTTTGATAGTTACAGGCCTTTTCTTTGCTCAAAATTTGTTAAAAGTGCCATTTGCTACGAGAGGTAAAGCATGCAAATGATAAGATTAAATCCAAACACCACTATCTTCTGAACCCTTACTTTAGCGGCATATTTCGTTGGATGGGTTCAATTTCAATGAAAACGAAATGGTAAGAAATAGAAAATAAACAATGGAGTTCACATCATCTTCGTTTAAAAAGATCAAACCCCGAAAACAGAAACAGGAATCCTGGTTTAGCTTTTGAAGAATCTTTTAATACAATCTATTATGGCCTCAGAATGAGAACTGAAGTTGATTGTCATAGTCGATTCACAGACTGAGCTCAAACCTGTGACTGAGAGATTGGCCAACCCTGCAAGGATAAAGCAAAACCACACGTAAGTCTATAAGTCCACAATCAACAAATTATGCTTTATTTTAGGAGCAATAAGGTAAGAACAAGAACAAACAAGCAGTTTCATCATAACAACGGCCAAATCAACTTTTTATCTACAGGTATGCATCATACCATAGAAAACGTGTCATGTGAATGAAAACGTACACAACTGAATAAAGCCTACACGGTACTCTAACATGAAGAAACATTCCATTCCCAAGAAATCGGCCTCGATTTACATCGAGAAAATGATAAACAGCAGTGTCCAATGGTTCACATTTATATACAAAGAGCGTTGTATTCAATGAACCAAAATATTTCAATCACAGAATAGGATATAATTGCCAGAAATAGACGAATAGAGCATTTCATGACTCGAAAGACTGGATAGGAAGAAAGTGATTCTTCTAACAGGTTAAATAAGACTTCAAGCACCTTAAACTAATGTCTAATGTTGATAAACATGAAAGTCGCATATCTAACCAAGTAAATTTCACAAAGCCAACATACAGATATGAAGTAGATAACAGACTTGCCTCCAAAGCAAACTGAACTTGGTCTCTCTCCATTTTGCGCGGGAATACAAGAAGAGATATGCTAGCCTAGATCAAATTTAACCAAAAATAGTTCCATTCTTATCAGCACGAGAATGAATTTTTGAAGAGAGAGAGGATTTCGGTACAAATCCTCCGTATATTCATTATTCATGAAGAGCTCTTTTGCAAATTGCAAGAAACAAAAGATCGAAATCCGGAACTGATGAAAAGACTCGCAGAAACCTACTCAGACAAACGGGCAACTTGTTCGACCAATGAAGCAAATTTGGATCCATAATTTGGAAAGGCAACAGATCAAATACTCGAAATGGTGGAAAGGGCATTCCTAAGTTCCTATCAAATAAATTTGTACTAGATCATGATCAAATTTTGAGAAAAGCCCAGAAGTAAAAACAAGCAAAACAGTAAATGTAACAAAGAAAGGGATATACCTGGAGCCATCTTGAGAAGAGATAAAGGACGAGGACAATCGCAGATGCAAGGAGGACATGAAGAAGAAGAAGAAGCTTTAGAATCAGAAAGTCCAAAACTTTTCTTGAATCTCCAGTAAAGGACAGGGCCGCAAACAACCAGAGCTGAAACCACTGCAAATATCGCCAGACAACACCGCAAGCAAGAGCCTGATCTCCTCGACATTTTCACACTCTCCCAAAATGCAAGCTACTCACTTTCTTTCCACTCTTAGCCCTAAGGTAATGACATCCAAATGTGGATGCATTGATTGATGGGTACAGTTATGTACTGACGAATCAATCCGCTAATTGTGTACTGATTCTTCCTTGTTAAGCTTTTCCTTACTATTCTGAGGAAGTGTCTTAACCTATATGTCACCTTGGACAAAAGGAACCAAAAACCAGTTATTACATTATCTAGTGAAGAGGGTCTGATGTAATCTAAACCCTATTTACCATTTTATCTCTCTCTTTTCTTACCATGAAATGACCTAAACGTAAATAAGAACATAGGGCAGGTGGATACTGAATCATTCTTTTTGGTTTTGGGCTTTATATGAAAATACTGTTGAAAAACCTGAAGGCCTTTCCTACTTTTGCATTTCTATTCTTATGGTATACAGGTTTCACTGGAGCCCACGAAGATCAGTATAAATGAAGAATTCAAAGAAGCTAAGTACTCTTTTTTTTTTTTTGGGAAGAAAAACAAATCACGTTATAAGTCTAGAGAAGTAGAGTCCCGACTGATCCTTCAAGAAGAATACAGGGCACCCAATAGGTGTAGTGTCAAAAGAAGTGGTTCCTAGCACAAAATACTTTGCATAGAACGCTAACCAGTCAACACATCTATTGCTCTCGCGATAAATATGCCGGTGCACCACAATCCAGTTTCTCGTTAAAAGTTTATTGATACCCTGAATTATGGGATTGTGGGTCTCGGACCGTCTTGTCGAAGAGGAGAAAATGTTAATTGTCACTTCCGAGTCCACTTCAAGTTCGAGCCGTCAATAGCCTAAGTTCCACGCCAGTAGGAGTCCAATATACACTCCCCAAAGTTCTGTTGACACCGAAGAACACCAACCAAGGTTCTGGACAAAGCCGCCAAGCCAATTGCCTGTGCTGTCCCGGATAAGGCTCTCGATAATGGCAGAGGAGGAGGAATGGTTGCAAGCGTCATCTGTGTTTAACTTGACCAACCTAGTGGGAGGTAGGCCTCATCCTATGAGTTGTTCTTGTCGGAGGCGAAGTCTTGTATCTGCTCGCCTTTGCCAAGTGGTCGACTTGTAGATCTGATCTGCATAAGACAAAATTACATAAATAGGTGAGGAGGGCCACATAAACTGAGCATCAAAAATGGACTTATTACACCAACCCCAGATGAGCCAACAAGTGGCACCAAATAAAGTCGACCAAGCCTACTCAAACACCCGGTGGTGTTGTTGGAGATTGGTAAGAAGCCACTGTTAAGTTGGAGTGGTGAAAAAAGCACTATTAACTAGATATGGAGGGAAAGCGCCACACACTTGTCGGGCTTTGACGCAGTCGCGCACGGTATGTTGCGAGGATTCTATGAGATCGTAGTGAGGGCAAGTTCCATCTGTAATGAGATGCCGTCGAGCCCAATGTTGGTTAGTAAGAAGATTGTCTTGCGCAAGGAGCCAGAGAAAGAATCTGTAAAAACTAAAATGTCAATAAATCCGCAGACTACCCAAAATAAACTTTTCGGCACGAGTAAATTAACAATCGCAGAAGCCAAACACCAAAGAATAAAATACCGACGTTTGGTAACGCAGTTCGGCCAACTTGCCTACGTCTGCGGGGCTCTCACCCAGATTAATTTCTTCCACAGTAGTTCACAAAAATTACAAAGATTGATCAACCCCGTATGACTCAATCTATGTACCTAACCTACAACCTAAATACCAGTGAAAGGTTTTCACACCCAATAATACGACCGACTCGTGTTAACCTTGTCAGAAGATTTTGCAAACTATTTCTTCTTCAAAAACAAGGACAAATAAACTCAAGAATATAATAATACCAATTCTGAAATTAAACACAAATAAGCCAAATAGTAGCACCGATTATATTCATACTCATCTATGACAAAAGCTTCAACGTGCCACAAAACGTCAACTTAGAACTTAGCAAGAGCAACATCTGCGCATGGTACTTTGACTGCTCATTAGAGATTGTAAACGTGTGTCACTGTTCTGTTGCTTCAAGGAAACTCAACAGGAACAACTTGATCGACAGATCATATCAGCAACGCAGCAGCCACAACTCTTTTTTTTCACAAAACCTAGCAGTTAACGCACACAAATCAGAGGGGAGATCAAATTGTCCAATAGTCCACGTCAGCCCAGTAATCCCCTGTCCATGTCCTTCACGCAACCTGCTTCTTGCCTTAGACAGAATCCTTTTCAAATAAGGATGAGATTAGATAACTGATCAAGAAAAAATTTGAAAGTTAATCCACTTTCCAATTTCTACAAACTTTATTAGTAAAGTTCCCAAAACAATAAAAATGTCAAAACTTAAAATAGGTAGGATATATTAAAAAATAAATCCTAACAGGATCGAATGCGTTGTGGTCCATGCCAGTTCTATATTGCCTTCCAAAGCTTGGCTTAAACTGTGGGATGTCAATGTCGGGGTATTTTTAGAGAAATGACACTGAGATTTATCCTGACTAACTCGTTGGCCGGAAGCCACACAGAAAGAAGTTAGTGTATCTCGAATCACATCTACTTGAGACTTAGACTTAAAGGCTTCTGAGAAGAGGATGGGGTCGTCTGTAAAGAACAAGTGGGACAGAGGTAGCCCATTCGTACTTAATTTGATAGGCCGCCAATGGCCTTGTGTCACAACTTGCGTAATTGTTTGCCCTAAGTGTTCCATGCATAGGACAAAGAGATAGGGTGATAAGGGGTCCTCTTGACGAATTCATCGGGAAGGGCTAAAGGCGTCACTAAGTTCACCGTTCCATCTAACTTGAAGGGAGACCGAAGAGATGCACTTCATGATGAGATTGATAAGAGATGCGGGGAGGCCGACATCGAATAAAGTATCTTGGATGAAGTCCTATGACAATCGGTCATACGCTTTCTCAAGATCGACCTTGATGGCCATTATTTCGTTTCGTCCAGTTTTCTATTTCATGGTATAAATAATGATGATATTATCTGTAATCAAGCGCCCTAGGACGAAGCTACATTGGGTAGGAGCAACCAGACCATCGAAATAAGGTTTGAGCCGATTAATAATAATTTTGGTGATGGCTTTATATATCACCGAGCAAAAGGCAATGGGCCTGTATTAGGTAATAGAAGTAGAAGAAGGAATCTTTGGTATCATCACTATAATGGTGCGGTTAAGCTGGATTCCCAAATTTTGTGTCGAAAAACACGTTGAAAGAAAGATGCCAGCGTAGGTTCCACAGACTCCCATTGGGATTGGTAGAATAACGCGGGTAGGCCGTCAAATCCTGGGGCCTTGTTAGGCACCATACTAAAAATAGTTGTTTTGATCTCATCAGGATGGAGAGGACGATCCAAATCTTGAATTTTAGAAAGGGAAATTGACCATATTACGGATCCGTAGAACGGTGGCTCTCCTTGGTATAAAGCCTCACGAGGAAGGTCTGAGCGAGTTTCCTGATGTTTTGAGTACCTGACAGCATAAGCCCATTCTCATCCTTTAGGCAGGTAACTGCCGCTTGTCGCTTTTTGACTATGGTGATAGCATGATAGTACTTGTTATTCTTATCACCCTGGCTTAGCTATTGGCATCGGGATCGTTGGTGCCAATAAAGTGCTTATTGGTACAGGACCTGTTTCATCTTTACGCGGAAGTGTTCCTCGAGATCACGGAGAGAGTTCGAGTTATCAACTTCAAGCTGCTTTTGGATGCCTTCGAGTCGGGCTAGGAGACGTTTCTTTCGATGGAAAATGCTCCCAAATGTGTGATAGTTCCACTGCTGTAGACGATCCGCAAAGTTTTTAATTATGCGGCTGAGGTCGGCACTGGAGGGAGTCTAATTAACGGCTACAAATTGACTAAAATCTGAGTGAGTCAACCAAGCTGATTGAAATTGGAAGGCTCTGACTGTCAGCGATGGTTGCTCACTACGGTTAATAGTCACTAAGAGCGGCCTATGGCCCGATTTTAGGAAGGGTAAATGAGTAACAGTTGTGTGGGAGAAAGTTGAATGCCAATCATGTGAACAAAAGACCCGGTCCAGTCGAGCGAGGATCTGGCCTTGCCTCCAGGTGAATCGAGGTCCGGAAAAGCCGAGGTCCTGGAGCTAATAGCTTTGCACACTGTCCCGAAAGTGGGTATTCACAATCGGTTGGGTACGAGACTCTCCACGTTTATTTAGACTCTCTAATTTGGCATTAAAATCGTCGCCCACAAGCCAAGGCCTGTCAGTAACCATGGCAATGCTCTGCAGATAATGCCACAAATACTTTTGTAAGGAATATGTTGGGCTACCATACACGACTGCGAAATTGAATAACACTGGGCCCCACACGATTCTTGCATGCACAAACTGTCGATGAGTTAACTGAATGCGAACCTCAATATTGGTTCTCTAGAGGAGCCAGATGTCGCCCGAATAACCCTCCGTTTCAACCCGAAAAGATTGAATAAAACCCAAACTCCTAATCATTGTTGTCGCTCGTGCTCCGCTGATACGAGGTTCCACTAAAACAATAAGACAAGGCTTATGGGTGCGAATGTAGTGTTTGAGTATAGGCTTGAAGGATCTTCCTCCAGCCTCCTCTTCCTTATTCAATCATGGTGTTTCCGATCAGCAAAAATGAAGAACCTCAAAGAAGGCACAAACTCATCTTTTCATTTTAACCACCACCTGCCAATTAGAGTTTATATTGAAAGAAACTCGCTTCCAGTGGAGAGCTCCTTTTCTTGTACGTTTTAGAAGTTCTCCGCCTCTCGTAACAAAGCTCAGTGCTACCGAGACTTTCAATTCACAAACGCATCTTTTCCTTATTCAATCATGGCGTTTCTGATCTTATCCAAGGATTGATTTTGTATGGTTCTAAATAATCCACGTTAAGGAAGCAATCTGTATTGCATGGGATGGGATGTGACATGCTAAGGATAGTTTGGTTCCTCCTCTATTTTCTTTATTTTTCTTCTGTTGTAATTTTTATTTTTATATTCTATTTTTAATTTTTCGATTCTTTCAAATAAAAAAATTATTGTTAATATTAATTTACTTATATACATATATAATAATTTATAAAATATATATTTTAAATTATTATTTAATAAATTAAACTTCACAGCAAAATATATTATTATCAATAAGTTAATTCTAATTTGTAACTTTATTTTAAATAGTTAGTTAATTAATTAATTTTAAATACATATATACATACATACATACGTGTATATATATATATATATGGTTTGGGTGAGCCCGCCCCAACCTGGTTTTGTCCCCTCTGATGCGCAAGGTGATCCCTAGCCCTTTGTGGAGAATGCGGGAATCGAACCCAGGATCTCAGGATTTTGTTGGGTGCATGACTCATGTCTTTTACCATTGGGCTACGTAGCTCAATGATAAGAGGCGTGCGTCTCAACGCAACAAAACCGTGAGGTCTAGGGGTCGACTCCCCGCATGGCTAAAGCAGACA
>JANKOE010000007.1:59899726-59914866 GCA_026284465.1 Erythroxylum citrifolium
TTAATTTCGTCTAATAAAATAAATAAATAAATAATAATAAGAATAATAATAAGTAGAAAATTAATAATAATAATAATGATAATAATAATAATAATAATAAAGTTAATAATAATAATAATAATAATAATAATAATAATAATAAAAGAATAAGAATAAGAATAAGAATAAGAATAATAATAATAATAAGTAGAAAATTAATAATAATAATAATAATAAAGTTAATAATAATAATAATATGAAGAAGAAGAAGGAAGAGGATATTTTTGTCTTTTTGTTACTTATTCCTTTCTCATTCCATATTTATATTTTCAAACCAAACATTGGAATAGATATTCTTTATCTATTCCATTCCTTAAACCAAACAAAGTAATACTCATTCTATTATATTCTTCATCTTTTTTATTCCTAAGAATACCTATTCTATTCCCTATCTATTCTATTCTTTGAACCAAACAGGCCGTAATAGAATTCAATTCAATTCATACCATAATTCAATTCTAAATGTACCAAACAGCTTGAGAAAGTTTTCACCTTTTTGATAAGACTACTCTGTTGTTCAAGAGTTCTATAGCCTCCTTTAACACTGATGAAGTAAGTATCAAGAGGCCCACCGTTGCTATAACTGTTTCCGTAAGTAAACCTCGGAGGGCGACCCAAGTTGAAAGCAATATAGAGAGCGATGCAGAGAAACAACTGCGTGAAGAGAGTACAAAGCCAAGGTCGCTTCTTCTTCTCCATTTTCTGAGGCAGACTTATGTTATCCCACTCAGCTTTTCCGATAGACCTAGAGCGTGTACATGGTT
Source organism: Erythroxylum citrifolium (assembly GCA_026284465.1). Lineage (NCBI taxonomy): Eukaryota > Viridiplantae > Streptophyta > Magnoliopsida > Malpighiales > Erythroxylaceae > Erythroxylum > Erythroxylum citrifolium. The sequence goes on from JANKOE010000007.1 coordinate 59,900,530, forward strand.
GGCCAGTTACGAGGTTTCACAGAGCGAATACAAGAAGCAAGCGGCATGCGCAAATGGGTAATGCAGGAAGAAGTTAAAAGGAAGAAAAATAATGCAGATTCATGATTAGTAACTATCTGCATCGCCTTCCAATTTGCGTTGGGTTGATCTTTCTTGCTTTCTAGGAAGTTAAAAGAAATTTCTTATACGTACTTATTAATTACATATTGAATATTAAAAATATAATTTGAGTAATTAAGATGTGAAAAAAATTAAAGAGTAATTTTAATAGTAAAATCTCAAATATGTATAAAAAATCACTAACGATATTTATTTTAAATAATTAAATGTCTTAAGAAGCAATCATGATAAACAATTAACTAATTATTATAATAGAATTTAACACTAGAAAGCTTTTTTTTTTCCTTTTTTTTAAGAAATACAACAAAGTAAATTACAATGCAGAGTCTCGAAAATATAACTCAGACATATCTTCTAGAAGAATTAAGTGACATCTTATGAGTGTAGTAGTTAAATAATAGATGCCTGTATCAAAAAATACTGCATATTTCGCTAGCCAATCTACGCATCTATTATCTTTTCGATATATATGTTGGTCCAATTACGGGTAAATAGTTCATTAATTCTTATAACTGTAGGGTTGAAAGCTTGAAAACAAATGTCTAAAAAAGATAAGATTTTGATCACTACTGTAGAATCTACTTCGAGCTTTATCCTACTATTCACCGGATACTAGATAACATTTTAGTGCAATGATTAAGCTTCCTCGTTGTAATCAAACTAAATATGACAAAGAATGTATGTGATTGTGCACCTAGCGTCACGCAATGGGACAACATATGACATCTTGGACGTGACATTTTGTCTTCGAACCTCTATGCTTTTTTTTTTGTTGATATTTTCTCAATTAATTATCACTAAAATATTTAATCAAAATATATAAATACTTTACTCTACGTAAATAATTAGTTGTAATTTATTTTTGTCCAACGTCTACATGTCGTATATATAAAAAATAATTATATTAAAACTAATTTTTTGAATTGAGTCGTGTTTTTTATTTTTATTTTTTATTTTTGCTTTTATTTTTAAATTTAATAAAAAAATATTTATTTGAATTTTTAATTTTGATTTTGATCCCTTCCAATTTCAAAACTTATAAAAATCATAAATTTTCAAAACAAATATTCGATATTGTTTTGTCGAACCTTCATATGTTGATTCAACCCGATCGAAGTAATCAAAAGATTTAGAAAATGATGATCATTTGATGTCACTACATTTTATCTTACCTATATTTGTTAGCAAGCTTTCATAGCTCAGTTGGTTAGAGCACCCGTTTAGTAAGCGGGAGGTCTTGAGTTCGACTCTCAATGAAAGCAATGATTTTTTTGTTTTTTTCTTCTTTCATTTTTAATTAACTTTTCTTGCATAAAGTTTACAAGCAGGTATAGGCCCAAATTCAGGTCCAGGTCCGGAAATGAAAACTGGACCTATAACATTCACTGTCAATCAAGCAAAAGCCAGCTGCTGTCAAACTTCCTTAGTCTATCTTCTGGGCAGTCCTCAATTGACAAATGTTGAATGGAACTAAAACTTGTCTTGAACTGGTGAAAGAATGTCCTTTTTATCTTTTTGTATCAGTGGCTGTGGACCTTTTGATGAACTTTGAAGCAAGACCAGTGTTGTGCATCTGGTAGAATAGAATTGGACGGGAAGTCACTGTCATGTGTTAATGGAGGATAACTAAGGAACAATGTGGTCCACGGGGTATCAGAGGATTAGCGGGTTGCTTGCTCTCTAAGTGTCTAAACTCTAAACTCATGAATGTTAACGGTGGCCAAAAAATAGATAGCTAAAGAACAAGATGCGGTTCATGGGGGTTTCAGAGGATTGGCGGATCGCTTGCCCGTCCAAAGTGGTCCCAGAAGTGAAGATGATTGATGCACCATCTAGCACTAACCTTTCCAGGATATGTGTGGCTCTCTATGAGACTTTTGAACTCTTGGTTCAAACCTGAAATAGCAGAAAGTTGATAGAGAACCTATCAACCACCAACTACTAAAAGTCAGTTTTGGAACTTTAACAATCACTTCATGCTTTGTAGCAACCAAGCTACAGCTCTGTTTTTGGATCGATGAGGTAGTTGGAACAGGTTAATTTAACAATAAACTAAAATATTTCTCTTGGGTTTTCGACTTTTCTCTAGATATCACAGTGAAAATCGCCAAGGAAGAAACTGGTTTTGAAGTACACTATCATACAAGCATTTCCCTAAAGAGAAAAACTCTTCTAACGTTAAACCGTGTCTAGAGATATTGTACTGCCCGAACTCTCTGTTCCTTGTTTTGATTCATCAGTTTCTGAAACCTTAAAGTGGTCCAGAAGACATGGTCAAAGACAACCGAAATGATGATCTCTAGTTCCTGAAGCTCGTGGCATGGAAGTCTCAGTCCTTGTGATCCATTCTTGCAAGTTCTAACTAGGGAAGGAGGACTTAAGCACGACATTTTATGTAGGAGGATAACAGGTATGGTCAAGAACAGCATCACCACAAAAATAATAAGTGGATAAGGAAATTTGGATCAGAAATAGTCTCTAGACGATGATGAGTTGCCCGTAAAGATTGGATCATCTGATGATGCAAGCAATATCAGCTGATTATATCATGAATATAGGGAACAAACAGTCAGTGTTTACTGAATTCTCAGTTCCTCACATTTGGGGAAGGAAAAGGTTGCAGAATATGCTGTAATATCATATGTGTTATTCGAACCAGTAACTTCTTAAACTAGGAAGTTTGAAAGGGCTAATTTCACCATTGTGGACCAACTTAGGACTTAGGTTCTTTGCTGGAAATTCAAGAATTCATAATCCCTTATGTGCAGTAACTTATTTTCAGTACATACTCCATTAGTTAGAAGTTTGGTTAAACACTGTTGCTTATCCTGTGAAGTAAATCAAGAGATTAAATAGTAAAACCTCCATAAATTCTGACAGAAGCATTTGAGTGGATTTCTAACCATTAATAAGCTGATGAGATGGTGGGTTTCAAGTACTTATCTAACACAGACCTTCATGCTTGAGTTGGCTGACAGGTCTTTGGACCATTTACAGAAAGGAAGGTAGAAAAGCTTTTTCCTTTGCTGTGATTATGATTGTGACTGCAAGCTCAGTCACCTTAACACAATCTTGACTCAGTTAGCATTTCATTTACTTGCCATCGTCTCTCATGCATTCTATAACTCAAACAATGAAATTAAACAAGTTCTTCATTATAAATGATCGAATTCTTCTTATTAAATTATGTTCTCATCATCTCTAATTACATGATTCTAATAGAAACAAAAAGATGAAGCTTACATGTTTGATATATGAAACCAATGACCAAAGTCTAATACATGTTTAGAGTTAAACAGAGATGGAATAACTGTCCAAAACGACAAATTTGGGAATTGACACTCGGCTCGTTAGGAGCCACCTAACCAAATTTCTCGTTGCACTTAGAGGTAGCTATGGCCATGGAAGTAAAAGGGTGGCTGACCTTCTCCCTATATATGGAACTCATCAGAGCCACACCACACAGGCTCTCACCAAACTCACACCACACTCCCTCTTACCTGTTGCACAAACAACTTCACACTGCTCTCTCTCCCTCTTTAGAGGAGTTGAAGAGTGTTGAAGTTGGTTTAGTTCCTTCTTTAAAGTTTTGTTTTCTGTTGTTTATCTGTGTTGGTGCAAATGGCTGGGACTGGAGAGTTCGCAGAGATACTGGATGGAGATGTTTACAAGTATTACAGTGATGGAGAATGGAAGAAGTCTTCTTCTGGGAAAAGTGTGGCTATTGTTAACCCAACTACAAGGAAGACTCAGTACAAGGTTCAAGGTAAGGGAAAGACCAAGTCTTGCATTTAGCTTTTCATGTGAGAGGCTTCATCTTGGCTGTTGTTGAAGGATTAAAGTGATACCTTGTTTTCTGAATTCTGCTGTCTAGTGTAAACTTTCACATGCAGGAGCTTGAAACACAAAACATGTTTTCTTTAAGAAGAGAAATGACCACAATCTGCTTCTTTTTTGGCATCTGCTTATGATTGTATGCAACTGCCTTTTCTAGTCTAAAATGGAGAAAACATGAAAATTACAGGAATTTGTTTGGTATAGTTCTAATTATGAGACGGGGAAGACATTATTGGCTAAATTTTGTGTTCTAATCAAGTTTGTCGTGGCCTGGACAGCATGCACACAAGAAGAGGTTAACAAGGTCATGGAATTGGCCAAAACTGCACAAAAAACATGGGCTAAAACCCCACTCTGGAAGAGAGCAGAGCTGCTTCACAAGGCAGCTGCCATTCTGAAAATGCACAAGGACCCAATTGCAGAGTGCCTGGTAAAAGAGATTGCAAAACCAGCCAAAGATGCAGTCACCGAGGTACACAATAGTTTTCTCTCGCAGATCAGACGTTGTGGTAGACATCAATCTTAATTTCTATTGTTGTTCTTGAAGGTTGTCAGATCAGGTGACCTAGTCTCTTACACTGCTGAAGAGGGTGTTAGGATTCTGGGAGAGGGCAAGTTCTTGGTCTCAGATAGTTTTCCTGGAAATGAAAGGACCAAGTACTGCCTTACTTCTAAGGTATACTTCTCAATCCATCAAAATTTCCTGCTAGTTAGTACACAAGTTACGCATCAGTTTTGAGGATGAGTTTCATCCGGTTATGACATATCCTTTTGTCAAGCAAACTGAGTCATGAAAAATAATTTTGGTGATGTCAGTGTAACAAAATCTTCCACTAGCTTCACGTAAGGTGGTAAGAAAAAAAGTTTGAATATGATAAACGGCACTAGTCATAGTGTATGACCTAAGCATCCATCACGAATTCAAAAACTGTTAGTCAATTTGCTATTTGTGTCAATGCACATCTTCTTTATCTCATCTTTTAGTTTAGTTTTCTTCTTCTTACATGACAATGGGACATTCAAAGACGCAAAGTAAGGAACTAAATGCAAATAGATTGAAACCACCATTTGTTACAGATTTACTTCTTTCCTCTCCCATTTTCTTCATTGTATTGTCATGTCGTTTGTCTTGGTTAAATCTTTAGAAGTCAAGTGTTTGTTCACTTCCCACTAGTTCCTATAATTACCAAGTATAAACTGAAATTTTAAGAAGTAATATGAGTTTGATGTAATGAGCTGTGAAATACCGAACACTGCCGAGTTTGGAGAACGGGAAATAACTATCATTGAATGCAGCATACGCCTCTATAAGCGAAGTTTCTGATATTCGAACACATTGTTGAACCATGAAACCTATTCAATTTTCTTGTCATACTCCAGACATTCCAATGCAGGCCATACCTTCCATGCAGAATTGTTAATCTCAAATGTTTCTTAGATTGACTTTAAATCGCATATTTTGTGAAGCTATGAAACTATTGTCAATATTTTTGGGTCCTTGTTCACTGCTATTATTGAATTGCAGATTCCACTCGGAGTGGTTTTAGCCATTCCTCCATTTAATTATCCAGTCAACCTTGCTGTCTCTAAAATTGGTCCTGCATTAATAGCTGGAAACTCCCTTGTACTCAAGCCTCCAACTCAGGTATCTTTGTGAATTTCTGGTCATGAGGAACAAAATCAGTGTCCAGTGACTCTGGGAATATAACATTCGACTTATTTCCAGGGTGCTGTCTCATGTCTACATATGGTGCACTGTTTTCATTTGGCTGGTTTCCCCAAAGGCCTAATCAACTGTATCACTGGGAAAGGTTCAGAGATTGGTGACTTCCTTACTATGCATCCTGGGGTTAATTGTATAAGGTGGCCTTTCATTTGTATTTCTTATCCTGCAGTCCCTTCTACCATTATCTTAAGACAAAAATAAAAACCAAGTTCAATTCTTTTCTGCGCAGCTTTACCGGTGGAGACACCGGCATTGCAATTTCAAAGAAGGCAGGCATGATCCCTCTTCAAATGGAGTTGGGAGGAAAAGATGCTTGCATTGTGCTCGAGGATGCTGACCTGGATTTGGTAGCTGCAAACATAATAAAAGGAGGCTTTTCTTACAGGTGAGGAAGAATCGTACTTGTAATAAGAATCCGTAATTTTGTGGTTGAGTTAATATGCTTATGCCTTCAATCCTGACCAGCAATCTGATGATCTAATTTCTCTACTGCCATTTCTTATTTAGCGGTCAACGATGCACTGCCATTAAAGTTGTCTTGGTGATGGAATCTGTTGCTGATTCTCTTGTTGAGAAAGTGAAGGCAAGAGTTGCCAAATTAAGAATTGGACCTCCAGAGGATGACTGCGATATTACTCCTGTAGTAACAGAATCATCTGCTAACTTCATTGAAGGACTGGTTAAGGATGCTAAAGAGAAAGGAGCTACATTTTGCCAGGAGTACAAAAGAGAAGGCAACCTTATCTGGCCTTTGTTGTTAGATAATGTAAGACCTGATATGAGGATTGCATGGGAAGAGCCATTTGGGCCAGTCTTGCCAGTTATAAGGATCAACTCTGTGGAAGAGGGAATCCACCACTGCAATGCTAGCAATTTCGGACTCCAGGTACTCTCCACTTTCAACCCTTAAAACTTTTTCTTTTTTTTTTCTTTTTTCTTTTCTTTCCCTCCAACTATGATACTAACACCTTCCAATGCAAAACAGGGCTGTGTTTTCACAAAGGACATCAACAAAGCAATTTTGATTAGTGATTCAATGGAAACCGGGACAGTTCAGATTAACTCCGCACCTGCTCGTGGTCCAGATCATTTTCCTTTCCAGGTGGAACAAACTCTTGAAATGCTGCTACCCATTGTAAACTTGCTTCAAACTCTGATGTCATTGCTCAATTTTGTGCTAACAAATGCTTTCTCAATAGGGATTGAAGGATAGTGGAATTGGATCTCAAGGCATCACCAACAGCATCAACATGATGGTCAAGGTCAAGAGCACTGTTATCAATTTACCAACCCCTTCTTATACCATGGGTTAGTATCTTTGAGGAAACAAATTTCCCCTTTAGAGTACAAACTTCTGCTGTGTTGCTAACTTCATCAAATTAATAGTCAAGAATGTAATAAACGAAGAGATTATGTACTGAGATATTTCATCAATGAATCATTATGGCATTGATTTTTTTTCATGTTTTACTGACTCGTTTCATTTTTTACGAAAACGACAACAAAAAACGAAACAAAAAAACAGAAACAAACAGCCCCTAAATTTAAGACAAGATTATTCTTTTACAACACTAATGCCCTGTCAATTGAAGGAGCTTGTAATGTAAGCCCTTACAAATGCAAAAGAGTGATTGAGAGCAGAGCGTTGAATAGCCTCTATTAGGTGCTTGTCCAATGAAGCAAGCAATGAAGCAACTTCGTGCTTGAAGTTGAGCAGCAACTTGGCATTCTACTGCTAAAACTAGGTCATTGACGGGCGTATAAACAAACTTATTTTACAAATAAGGATGTTGTTTATATTGGGTATTCTCAGCTATAGGCTTTGAACTTGTCCATACTGCACGTGGTCATTTAGATCGGTTTTTCATCTGGCATGTAATCTCCAGGATCCTCATTCAGAAGTAAAATCTGAAGAGGAAGCTACGTGGAGCAAAGGACTTTGATTCCGTTAAAACAACTTTTAGTTATGTGGCAATGCTGCAGGTAAAATGCTAAGTCTTTTCTTGTTTCAATTTTCGCCACAGAACTCGAGATACTGTCCATTTTGAACAGAAAAGAGAGAGAAATAAAGCATACCCATATCATCAAATATCTTTAATTATTCTATCTCAGCACTTGCAAGATGAAGAACAATGATGAAACCTTCTTTCTGTTTCCTCTTAGATTCCTGTGATAGATGCAAGTTGTAGCATAGATAAGAAAATCTAGATAAGTTCATACAAGACATCTTACTGACCAAAGTCCTAGATTAAGCACTCAATATCGAATCTGTCAAAAGACATTTACAATCATCAGGTTGAGAGAGCATAGGCTAGTCTGAGGCTGGAGTCAGTTTGTTAATACTAGTGTTACTTATACACCCATTAACCGACCAGCGCACGTTGGTCTCCATGTTCTAACCTCACATCATGTGATATAGCTGTGTGCAATAAAGTTCTTATGAGGTCAAATTGCTCCTCTTGGATCGTTCATTCTGCCTCTATATCCTCTTTACACTATCACCGTGAGTAAGTACAAATCCCTCACTTGCCAAAGTTGCCATCGCAGTTCTCAGCTGTATACAAAAGAAGCAAAACGAGAATGTTTTACCCATTGGCAATGGCGTACAAAGGAAAATATCAACTTTAGAGAGATATTTATAAGTTATATATGCTTACATCTTGAAGGTTAACTTCACTGGTAGAACTCTGTTTCTTCAGTTCATCCAGTAACTGCAGGGCATATTAAGCACATCTTAAGCATTTGTACAATATAGCATTGCATAAAGTAGAGATTTTTGTTTCAACTCCAAAGAAGAATACCTCCAACAAGCGCATTGAAGGTCCTCCAAGTTGCAGCTTGTCTAGAATAAGGTTACGAGTTGCTGATACAAGATTCTCTCTTCTCATTCTTTCACTTGCCGATACTCCAGTTGTAATGAGATCCATGTCAATGGTTCCTTTTGAAACAAGAAAGAAAAGTGAAATTGTATACTGTTGGATTGGCTTAGAAGGTAAAAATGAGAATGAGAAAACAGGTTTATGTAGAGAATTACCTGTTGAATGGTCTGTGGCAGATTGCTGCATTGCAACTTCCAGGAGCCGAAATGCCTCTACTACATCAGGCTTCTCGACCTGAATTTACCAGGGCGGAAAAGAAATTGTCAACAAATAACTACGTTTGCAGAAACAATCATGCCAACCAAGTAACTACAAACTGGGAGTTATCCTAACCCATTCTGAGAAACGAATGCGAGCCAATGCTTCGCTAAGGCGTAGCAGACTTTCTATTTGTCTAGGTGTTGCTGTGATCACCTGTCAAGATTGTGAATCCAAGGAAAATGAAAGATAATATCAGAAAGTTAGACAAGTACAGACAAGGCCACTAATGGCAACGAATACCTAAAGCCATGTATTGCAATAACTCAAACTGTTTTCGAGATCAAACAAAAGATATGCAACAATCTGGAGAAATAGAGCCTCAATCACTCGAAAATCAAGCAAGGGCATGTGCTCAAACGACCAGAATGTGGCGCTCTTACATAAACTTGTTAAGAAACGAAGACAAACTAAAGAGATAGAGAAGGCACTGAAATATACAAGCCAACAACATACTTTCTTGCTGCTGCCTGGAAAATTTCCTCTTCTCCTCATCTCAACATAGCCTCTGGTCAACTCTTCAGCGGCTTCGTCAGACAACTGAGGATGAATATACTTACGAGCATAGCTAATATATGCCGTCAACGTGCCAAAGTCCAAGGCATCATGTTCTGCACTCTGCAAGTTGACTAAAAATCTTGAGACAAATCATGACATTAGGTCCAAAAATCTAAGGCATTGTTAGAATTCCACAGACCTCAGGACTTTCAAAATGTAGAGAAACAATATGCTTGGCAAGATGTCTATCGGTTTGCTCATCAGCCTTATCCAAAATCAAGTAAATCAAATCAAACCTAAGAAATCATCCAAAAATAGTTAGAATCCACTCATTATTGTCCAATTGTCGGAATGTCAACTAACAATAGCTTGCAACAGCCAGCAGAGAGAGAATAAAGACATCACATAAGAAACTAGGCAGAAGCTTATTCCTTACCTGGACAACAAGGTAGGAGGAAGGTGTATATTGTCGATGACAGACAACCTAGGATTATAGCGTGAACCAATAGGATTGGCACAAGCTAATACGGAAGTCCTAGCATTAAGGGAAGCAATGATTCCTGCCTTTGCAATGGAAACAGTTTGTTGTTCCATTACCTGCTTGAATAAACAAACAAGGTCATTCATCAAATATGATTGAAAGGCTAGAACTGAATATAGTACACATAATTTCAATGAAGAATCACAAATCAAACACCAATATATTTCCACACATAAGAACAAAAAGTAATAGAATGCGTTTCTTTTTTAAATCCTCAATCAACTAAACAGGTGCTTAAGATTAGAAAGAAGAACACCAAGGAGAAAGTAGAGACAAAAATCAGAGAAAGTAGGATTAAGGCTTTTGCAATTTGATTTTTCGGTGTAGTGTGAGATAAACAGATAGACAGACACAATTAGGTGAAATGTGACTGAAGGCGATGAGCAATTTATGGAGAAAATGTACATTCAAAAACAAAGTGTAGACTCCTTTTACACACGCAAGGAAAGGAGACAATAACCAACCTCATGTAGCATGCTCCTAGCATTTTCAGACATTTTGTCAAATTCATCAATACAACAGATTCCTCTGTCACTCAAGACAAGTGCTCCGCTTTCCAAAACCTGAGATATTGCATCGTATAAAATTAACACATACTTAAGAGCCAATGAATGGGAAGAAAGGAGAAAGGTCGTACACACCGTTTCCCCAGTTTCAGGATCTTTGCTAACATAAGCAGTTAATCCAACAGCAGAACTCCCCCTTCCACTAGTATAAATTCCACGAGGAGACAGCTTGTGTATGTATTGGAGCAGCTGGGACTTACTGGTTCCAGGATCACCCACAAGAAGGATATTGATGTCACCTCGGAAGTTAGCACCCGATTGCAAACTCAAGGCATTTCCACCAAAGAGCTACATTTTGGTCATCAAATAACTAAGGTTATGAGTTATGAATATGAAATGTAAATGAAGAATAATGAGAGATTATCGAATCTACTCCTCTAAAAAGTGGGGAGGATGATAGTCAAATATGACAAGTACCTGGCAAAGGAGACCTCTTTTCACATCATCCAGCTCCCAGATGTTTGGAGCCAAAGACCTTGTAAGTCTGTCATATATATCAGGCTGCTTAGACAGTTCCTTCAGTTGCTCTATCTGAACTTAGAAAAGAAGGTCAGCATGGATAAAGCAATTCTAGAACCAAAAAAAATGAATATACGATGAAGTACCTTAGCTTCATCAAATTGTACTTCTTCTTCAACCCTCTGCGAAACATTATCAACTTCCATTGGCTCTTCTGTAAGCATTCTTGACTTATCGGTTTTCTTTATGTGAAGACAATCAATGTAAGTCTGCAAATAAGAGAGTAGACACCCACGATTTTAGACCAGGTCATGTCCAAGGTGATTGAACATGTTTCAACTCACAAACCAAACAACATTTGTACTTGCCTTAAATACTGATTTAACAGTTCTCTGTGTGGGCCCAATTCTGACGGTCATAGCTCTATAGATTCCAGTGACCTGGAGATGCAAAAACGTGTTAAACCCAACACAAACTTCTGAGACTTTCAGGAAATATCCTGCATTTAATTCTCACCTCAACTCTGTCACCTGGCTTTCCAGCATCCACTAGTTTGTCATGCATCAACAAGCTCACCGTGTGCGGCGTTCCTCCGTCAGGAATCTCATCAGGCGTCTCTTGAAGCCGCACAATCTGCTTGTCAGCAAACCTAATTTTCAGAGAAAAGAAGTTGATCAAAATGTTGCATTTGGATATAAAAAGGGTTGATTGTACAAGAAAAGTGGTGTCAGTCTTAAAACAGCATCTCCTAGTCTTGGAAAGTAGTGACCTATCTCTCCCCTAAGATGTTAATTCCTTTACTGTTATTGGGAGATTTCAAGCAGAAAATATAACAAACTCTCTTTTCTCTCTCCAAGTTCCTTCTCCATCTTTTTTCTCGGATTGTCTCTGTTGAAATATTCTTTTTTGGTATCACTGACGTAATGCCTTGGACTCAAGGATGGGCTCTAGTGAGACCATTTTACCAATTTTTTAGTTTCCGGTGATCTCAATTTGCTCAACAATGTCTCGATCAGAAACTCATAAAGGAAGCAAACTTATGCCTAAGGCACACAGAGCCATTTGTAAATATAGGAGAGCGCACATAACATCAGAAGATAAGTTGAAACATTTGCTGCTAATGAAATTTTTATTCATAAAGATATTAACAGCCATCAAATTTGAACCAGTGGTCAAGCAACTAAATTGTGCAGAGATTCACCTGCATCGGTTATGAACAAGAGTCATGGAGTTTTTTGCAAGGCACTCCTGCTTCAAGCATGTTGTTGGTTCACTTATACGACCTGTAAACGCCCAACATTAAATGCAATACTTCATCTATAAAGAGCAGTAGATAGCACCATAAGCTAAAGTGGAGTACCTCTATCAACAACAATGGGGTCAGTGAAAAACCCACACACAAGGCATCTAAACACTGCCTCCCTAATCTCTGGAATTATCGAGCTGCATCGGATGATCATTCCCTTCAATGACACCATCTTCTCAATATCTAACCAGTTACAATAATAGTCAAATATAAGGAACCCTATGACAACCATTTACAATAATTAAATAAAGGCATAGAAGATTAAGGAAAATCACAAAACTTACCTGAAGGGTTGAGATTTCTCATCGTAGTAGAGGACTTTAGATTAAAGATCCTTACTTGCACATGCTTCTCAAACAAAGGATTGATCAAACTTACAATATCCATCAACACAATATCAAAAATGGCCAAAACCTCAAGTGGGTACCTAACCATCTTAGCATACAAATCAGAATCATAATCAAACACGTCTTGAGCATCAACATCAAGCCACTCTCCTTCAACTTCAAGCACTCTTTGAACAGCTTTCATGTACTTCCCTTCCTCAAAAATCTCACTCCCTTGACTCTTATTCTCCCTAAAGTGCTTTAAAAACATTTGAATCGCAGCTTTCACATCCTGCACACTGATATTCGTTCCCCAAACGAATGTAGGTGTGGCCTCATCAATATCGTCCCCACCTTCCGACGACGGCAGGCCCTCGGAGGCAGAGGAGGGGGTGGCAGCAGCAGCATGGTGGCCGTTAGATCTGCTCCGGTGAGGGATGGGTGTCGATTCGGAGGAGGCGAATCGAGAGTGTTGGTGAGGAGGGGTGCCGTAATTTGACGGTGTAGAGACTCCGCGTCGACGTCTGTTCCGACCGTTGGCCGCCGGAGACGAGAATGTGTTGCCAATCGGACTCGAAAAGGAGTCATCTGGAGAGGAAGATCCTGTACAAATTCAACACAGAAAACCTCGACAAACAGAAATCCGACAAGCACCCACGTATAGGTTCATACATATAGACACGTATGTACATAGAGAGATAGAGAGAGATACCGTTATTGAAGCCTGCAGGAGAGGAATCGGAGGCCATGATTGCCAAGAGATAGCACAGTGAACGAAAATGAGTGATGGAGAGAAAGGTGCAAGGGGAAGAAGAGCTTTGAACTTGGGAGAAGGTGTGGTATAATTTGGCGGGAAACTGGTGTGGCTATCGCGCCATAAGTCGTTGTGGGCTTGATGGGCTTTTGACACTGGGCATACCGACCTTTTTCTCTGCAACGTTAATTATAGTGACGATCTTTTATTAATTTTTTATATGATTATTAAACTCTTTAATCTTTTTTAATTAAATCTTAATTTTTTAAAATATAATTTAGTAGTGAAAATATTTTCAATTCAAAATAAGCCATATATAAATTAAATAAAAATATAAAATTTTTTAGTTAAATTACACTTAAAAACTTTAAAACTTATTGCGGTTCAAATAAATAATTTTAATAGCGAACTAATTGTTAGTCTTAAATAAAATCTTATTTTAAAGTTTTTCTATTTCAAATAAAAAATGATTTTGTTTGGTTTCTATAAAAATAGAGATAATAATGAATTGGATCAATCGAGGTCTATTATTAGCAATTTAAATTTATTTTTAAAATATATTAAATTCTAACTAAGTGATCTGAATTCAATCGGAACTTATTGCAATATCTTAATCCTTGAGTTCAAATTTTAAAAATTAAAATAACTAATCGAAAAAATGTAATGAATTAAGCTTTAAAAGTAATCAAACATTTACACAAGCTATATAAAGCATTACAGACAATATAAAGAGAGTTAACGACAAGGTTTAAGGAAGTCTAGATATTCCACATTTCAGTCCAATATGCCTATCCAGAAGAAATGAGTTTGTATAAGCTAATGTGTTGTCTAATTTACAAGTATAGATTGTTATGCAACTATGTTTGAGTAGTGCTTTTATCCTAAAATATACAAAGGTTCCTCTTATCCCAAATAACTTTAACGAGCAAGGAGAGTGCTATTGTAACACCCAAATACCCCCTAGGAGGATACATGGATGCCACCCAAGATAGTACAATCAAATCAGACAATTTCACACATATATTACATATCGTAATCGCAAAACCAAATTCCCAAAGAATATTTAC
>JANKOE010000007.1:59938745-59954330 GCA_026284465.1 Erythroxylum citrifolium
TTATATGTAAAATATTTAAAAATTATTGTTATTTCATATTAATTGTCATTATTATTTATTATTAAGATTTTTGAAAGGATGGTTGATGTAAACAGTAAACTAGTAAAGTACACAGTACAACTGTATAATATACCAATATGGACTATTTTGCAATTTTAAAAATTTTTAGAGACTATTTCATAAATTTATAAAATTTATCGAAACGGTACCGATACAATTTCGTTCCAGAACTCAATCCGATATCGAGTCTGGTACGATATTCAAAACATTGCTTAAAAGTTAAAATAGTTAAAGAATACTAGAAAGGTAAAAGAGAACAATAAAACTAGGGCCGTCGTATTTGTGTAGATTAAAATGGTAAGTTGATACAAAATTATAGCCTATTCTTTCATAATTCCATTTTTTCTTTAATGATGATAATGCCCTCTTATATTCCCAAACTTTTGTTGTTTATAATCATCTACAACTTTTCTTTCCCAAGTTATCTCGTTTAAATATAATTTTATATTAAATATATTAGAACTTTTTATTATTTAAATTTTTATTATTTAAATTTTAAAATATTACTTATCTTTTTACAATATTAATTAACATTACACGATCTCATTTTCCACTATTAATTTTATTTATATTTTAATACAACATCATTTTAAATTTATGAATAAATTAAAAAATAAAGAAATATGTCAAATATAACTTAAAAATATTGTGTAAAAAAATAACAATTTCTGAAGCATATTATAATTAAAATAAAACAAATCATATCCTTAATTCTAATATTTACACTAATTACGCGAAGATTTATATTGATTAAGTCAAAATACTATAATGATATTGTTTTATTCAAAATTTAATCCAACTGAGATTTGATTAAGTAAAACCAATTTTGTTCTGAATTAATCCAATCCAATGCCAACCTTAACTAAAACTACTCTTCTTGCAAACTGCACTCAAACGAAGGGGTTGTAATCTTTGAAGTTAGAAAGATTCTTGTTCTTGAGAAAAACAGATCAACGTGGAGAATTCTGCTATAGAAAAAGGGTTCTGATTAGTATACATCGATGCAACTGAAATCGGATGCTCAATTCTGATTCTAACGCTGCCAAATTTGGTGTTGGCATGGAATTGTTTTTGATTTGATTGAATGACTAAAATGGAATTCGAATTTATGAAAGACTTTTGAGCTTTCGATAAAAGAACTGTCCAACTTCTTTGCTTTATCATTTTTTTCTTTTTGCTGCTTTATTTTCAATGGAAAATCTCTTTTTCCAAATCATAAATCTAAATTCGAAATCATTATAGTACTAATTATTTCAAGGAAAAAAACTAAAAAAGTTTTAAGTGATGATAAAAGTAGATGCTTTGTCAACAAGATAAACAAACTCTGATTAAAGAGCTATACTACCATGTTTATAACCGAATAAGCGTATTATCGAAACTAAACATGATAAATTAGTCCGGGTTTAGATTTAAACCCGACTCGACTAATTAAGTAATTATCGACCCTAATTAAAGGTATAAGTTTGGTGTAATGGGGTGGTTTGAGGTGTAAAATAGAGCCAATGTATAATCACTTGGTGAAAAGTTTGGCCTTGTGACTGGTACAAGACAAAGACGTATACCTATAACTTCTACCGTTGTTAAGGTGATTTGCTAAAAGTTGTCAAGTTACGTTAACTGTCTTCGCTTCAACCCTGCGAAATCATCTTAATATAACCATCACCGAACCCTTACGAGCTGTGTAAGTAAAACCATGGTTGAATGATATATGGAGACGAGAAGCTGTAAGTTAGACTAACTTGAAATAGGATGGTTCCATAACTCCAAAACATAAAGAAGATCGAAGATAAACAATATCCCACATATCAAGCCCTGTCGAGCAAGAAACCTAAACAAACCAGATAGTACCATACCAACGTAGATGTACCTTAAACAACTACTTTCCTGATGAGTTGTGAGGATTCAACGAACCCCGTGTCGATGTTTAGAAGGATTTTAAAGAAATGAACGAAGATTTCCCGTTTCTTGGCAGAGTTCATTGTTTAATATATGTATACGTATTCAACGTGCGGGGAATTCTGAGGAGCTATCGTGTCACTTTCATGGCAGATTCAGACCTTGCAAGTCCAAGGATTTGATGCAGTGAACAGGATTTGGCCCAACTAAGGTAGGATATGTCAAAACCATATTAAAAGGATGCAGAAGTGTAGGTAGATCCTGATTTTTGGTGAATGCATAATGGTTGAAGATCTTTCTGGTAATTTATGCCAATTTCTGTGATGTTATTGTCGTAGTTTCAACCAACAGGAGAATTTCAGCTCTAGCTGTCGGATTTGGATGAAGACTTAGAAGAATTCGCATGGCTTGGTCAATAAGAACTTGTTTTAATCAAGCCATTGTGTGTGGTTTTTTAATTTAAAATATATTCAAGAATTCAAAATGACGAAGAGTTTATACAAAATAAAAATTATCCCTAAAACTTGTTGATTTATTAAATATAATAAAAAATTTTAAACAACACCAACTCTTTAATTAATGTCTATTTTAATTAATTAATATCATATGTAATTTAATTTTTTATATTTAAGAAATCTAATAATTAAAAATCTTAAATTTTAATAATTTCTTTTTTGTTATTAGGTAATGTATATAAAAATTCACTAGATCTAATGTTAGAAAACACTTAAATTTTGATTTAACTCCTTTGAATTATTGCTAAAAGTCAATAACGATAAATCTAATGATAAAAAAAACACCGTCACTCAAATAAATAATGCTCATTGGGAATGTAACTTCTTAAACTGTAAACTAGGGTAGAAGATCTCTTCTGAATCCTATAGGTATTAAATATACACGTGAAAATGATGAACTGGGATTCTTCAATTTCATATTAATTACATGTTCAATGTCAATTAATTTTGGTGCAAACTAAGAATTGTGAAGATAATTAATCACTCACATGCAGTCCAAATATATAATAACATCACCCTCGTCGACCCTTCATGTGAAGTAAGTGGTGCGTAAAATGCCACATTTATTAAGACTAAAGTTGATAGATGTGGTGGAACAACATGGGCTCTTTCATCCCGTAACAAGTAAGAAAAACTTTATTATGTGTCCCGAATCATTTATAAAATGGTTTAAAATGAAAGAAATGTGAAATACTTGATTTCAGTTCCATCTGATTTTTCGACCAATTTTTGAGGATAAAACAAGCTCCAATCTTACGAGACCTTCATAGAAAACGTTTACAGATACACGGTTAATGTCTTTCTACAATTTTCTCAAGATGTAAATACTCTTAACGAATCAGATGATCCGTATGCCTACGAATTATATAAGCAACTACAGGAGACTTTAACCCCTATATATTAGCTTCCATATTGGGTTTTCTCATCACAAGTTCAATATGAGTTTGATCTAGGCTAATTGGAATCTATTTTCCTCCTGAATTTCGACTCATTAATTTATATCATTTATTGGGTCACTTTATTATCTTTGTCTGGATCAAATTACATAACTTAACCGACAAATTATTGAAAATTCAATATAATCATAAATATTGTATACCTCACTAACATGAATGGGAAAATGGAGTGTGGTAAACTAGAATGATACATGTATGATCTAAAATATATCATCTTCGCTTGTAGGTTTCAATTTATCCAACTTTATGTTAAACTGTATGTGCTAAACTGCAACAGAGAAATCATATTTTCTCTCACCGAATGCTAAACAACATTAGAAAAAATTTGTTTTCTCTCACTGAATGCTAAACATCACTAGAGAAAACATTTATGTTCTCCAATTGAATGTTAAATTGCATTAACACAAATCTTAAGACTTTCATATGTATTATGATTATACACGATAGCAGTTATTATTAGGGATAAAAAGGCGATCATCTATATTAATAAATTGTCATAATGTCATAATAATAAATTATAATAATGTCATAATACACTACCACATGCGGGTGAATATATTATTTAAGCAACGACTTTCCTCCATCTAATATCTTTATGTACATCTCAAAATCTCATATAAGATCAACACCTGTGGTCAGAATAACCAAACATGAGACTAAAGACATCCCCCAACTTACACGCTATACAATCCAAATACTGACTTGAAAAACCACTATGATGATTACAATCTTACCAGTATTCAAAAAGGCCACAAACACAAAGGATACATCTTTATATCATCCTCACATTCTATATAGGCATAATGTATGTGAAAATCGATTATAACTGCAAAAACTAAAATCACAATCAAATAATCATATACTAATACTGAAAACACTGTCTTTAAACTTTATTTGAGACTTTTATTTTTTTAAAAAAAATATTCAATGAGAGTGACTATCATACTTTCCCATATATCGAACCTACCACACGAAACACGAAACCCTAAGTGTCTCTCTTATGTGTAGTTTGGAGCACGAAAATACAATAAAAATAGTTTTAAAAAGCTTTAAAACCTTTTTCGGAATTCAATTGCCAATGTAATAATTTAGAAAATTTGAAAAATCACTTTAAAAATTCCCCTGACTCAAAAATTGACCCAAAAGAACCCGATACACTCTTACGGGAATTTTGTATTTTTCCCTTTTTTTAGGTGCTAACGCTAACATCACTATAATTGCACTAACATTAACTAATGTCACGTTGCACATGGTCACGGGGCACGCATGCATTACGTGAGCGTCGCCCAACACACTGCATATGCGTCTGATACGTGTCCTACACGCGCCGCCTATGCGCATACGCGCCTGTACTGTACGACGCATGCACCACACGAGCCAACACGTGTCCTCATCTCGTTCGTACACTTGTCGGGACAAGGGTGGGCCCGTGTGATCCGCACTTCGTGAAGCCACGTGGGTGACGCGCGCCATCCTTAATCGCCCAATGGTGGTATTAATTGTGGTTGTACAAATTTATGAGAAATGACAAAATTATCCAACACATCATTGACTAAGAACTTGAGTTTGAGTTCGAAATCTTGGTTCAGGACGGAGTCGCTTTAAAAACTAGTGAGAGAGAGCTTTGTCACTTAAAAAGAGTCCTATCGGATTAGTTGGTTGCCCATGTGGCGTCGTATACCAAATGGTTTAATAAAAAAAAGTTGATGTTAAAGTTGAATTAATCTTCATAAGTTAATAAATAGAATGAAAACATGTTAATGCAATCTTAGAAAATTATAACACGTTCTCAAAGTAGTAATTAAATTTTAAGTGTCTCTTAATGAAACTTAAAACACATGGCATAATATGACTAACAAACCATCCGAAACAAAATGAAAACGGAATTGGCAGCCAAAATATAAGGGGGCGGTGGGTTGGGGGTGTTAAGCCTCTATTTCGGTATTAGTATTGGTGTTAAGGCTTTAAACGCTCCTTGTTGACTTGACACGTCACACTAAACAGCTTGCTCTTGTGTGATTGATTACATTAATCAGATAATTATGATCTATGACCTGAAAGAGGGTTGTGTTTATTGTGATAATCTAACGTCTACAGGGTATTTCGGACAATTCATTGACCCCGTTGAAAGCGAACCTTAATGGGAATGGCCGACCACGAGTCCACGCGAGGAATTAAAGATCTTTACCACGCGACATTTTCGGGCGTATCGTGCACTTCGGTGTAGATCGCTATTTTACTGTACCAACTATTATTATAAAAAATGTCTTATATATTTTTAAATATTTTATTAGGTGAAACTATAAAATTACTAATTTAATTAATTTGTCATGATTTTAAAAATAAAAAATATATGAGAAATATTTCATTTATATAAAAATGTTACAAAATCGAGCTAATGCAAATTTATTAAGTGATCATATTTTCAAGTATGGTTAGATTTATATTAATTCATAATTTTAGTGAAAAATAAAATTTAAATATATTTAAAATTATATAAAATATTTTAAGTATAAATAAAAAATGAAATAATCTATATGATTTAAACTAAAATAATAAAATTATTAATAAAATATGAAATTAGTTTTAATTTTGTCAAAATTTATTATATCTTTAATTAAATTGTACATAATTTAATTTGTAAAATCTTTCTATTTATCATTTTCAACTTGGTATAATGACATTGAGTTTTAATTTCCTCCACATATAATGGGAAAAGAAGTCCACGCGCCACCATTGACCAAGAAGCGAAGTAAAGATAAAGTCGCTGTTAACCCTAGTACGATCAAGAGCCCACGGTACTCCAGGAGGAGAAAGAGATGATGATGAAACCATACTTTCTGCTATTTAAGCTCCCTCTCTTTCTCTCTCACTCAACCCCAACACCATTATAAGACGGACTCTCACCAACAAAGCCAAGAAATTCCCTGAGACTGAGAGCAAGCAAAGAAAATGCAGCCTTGTACCAGAGAAATGCAAGGTCTCAACTCACTCCTCAATCCCTCTTCTCTCCAAGTTCAGGACCTCCAAAACCAACAACAGATCCATGGCAGCTCTCACTTTGACCCTTCCTCTTCCTCCAACGACGACTTCCTCGAGCAAATGCTCTCTACAATCCCTTCCTCTTCGTGGACCGACCTGAAATCTCCTTGGGACCTTAACCCCGCTTCAAACCTCCACATGCCCCTCAAGTCTCGCGACGAAACTGCACCCGACAACAACAACGTTGGTTTCCACAATTTCGACGAGTCCATAATTCTCGCCTCCAAGCTGAGACAACACCAGATCAGCGGAGGAAATCCTTCTATCGCCAAGATGATGTTGCAGCAACAGCTTATGATGGCCGCCAGTGGCGGTGGGCTATCCCCCAACGACGTTGTGGATGGGTCGTCCTCGTTTAAGTCTCTCACTCAGGTAAGTGAATTAACCGAATCGTTTTATTTGTTTTTATACTTTTAATTTATTTAAAATTCTGATTAAGCTTGTCGTTTACAGGGAGGAGAAGCTTCAGTGCAGGCACTGTACAATGGGTTCGGAGCTGAATCTCTGCATGTGACTGCCCAAGGATCGAACCAGTCTCAACAGCCGTTCCACCATCCTCAGGCATGAATATATTCTATTCATCTTCCTATATTTCCATACAAATAACAGAACACTGAAATAAAAACGCGTCCTTCGTTTATCGAGGCACAGATGAACCAGCAACCTCAGGCTAGCGGCTCAACCGGCGGCGGTGCACCGGCGCAGCCAAAACCTAGAGTTAGGGCTCGGAGAGGCCAAGCCACTGACCCCCACAGCATCGCAGAAAGAGTAAGTAACTAAAGTTTCTTCCCACCGTTTACCGGGAAACGAAACACAAAATCCCTTCCCTCTTCTCATTCATTTCGCTTTCTCGGTTGCCTCAACAGTTACGGAGGGAGAGGATTGCGGAGAGAATGAAAGCTCTGCAAGAGCTTGTTCCGAATGCCAACAAGGTAATGAGTGACACGTGTCAACGTTTCCGTCACCGTCTTGTGTGTCTAGCGGTTTGTTAATACGCGTCGTTTTTTGGTTCCGCGATGGCTGGCGAAACCATCGGGATATTTATTTATTTACTTATTATATTTTTCATATTATTTATTAAATTAAACTGTAATTATTCTGTGATCCTGATGGGTATTGTGGAATGACAGACGGACAAGGCGTCGATGCTAGATGAGATCATCGACTATGTCAAATTCCTCCAGCTCCAAGTCAAGGTTCTCTTCTCTTCCTCTCTTTAAATTAATCCATCTAATCCAATTACTAATTATTCAATTAATTATACTTAACTAATTCTCTTTTCTTCTTTATTTGATGAACAGGTACTGAGCATGAGCAGATTAGGTGGAGCTGCTGCTGTTGCCCCTCTTGTTGCTGATATGTCTTCTGAGGTAAAACCTTCTGTAACTACTCACTCAGCTACAATTATGTTAACCCATACCTTAAATCACTTTGTGTCGGAGTTTATTATCGATACATCGTCGTTTCGATATGTTTTGTTTCGTGATAAGAGTTTATTATCGATCATTTTAATAAAATTTATTAGGGGAATTTGAATGGTTGCCTCACCATCTAACATCTGAGGCATTGGAAGAGAATGGAAGGTGTTTGGTATACTTGCAATGTGTAAAACGTCAGCGTTTGGAAACATTCGAAGACCAAACACGCCATCATAACCATCTCGGTTGGTCTGGTTTTATTTGTCTAGTCCAAAACTCGGAAAGGGATTAAACAAAATTATCAGATCCAATTCCAACAACCAATCACCACAAAACGACAACAGAAAAAGCAGCACGCGTGCTCCCTTTCGCAGATTCCACTCACAGTACTATGTTTACTTTTTTGCTTTTTTCTTGAAACAAGAACAATCATATAAAACGTTGTCTGTTTCCTGTCTATTTGTCTTTGTAGGGTGGTGGTACAGCCACTGCCGGTGGTGGTGACTGTGTTCAAAATCAAGCCAATGCCAACGGTGGGACCCTCTGTCGGACCTCTAACGGCAACCAGACATCGTCATCCAACGACACCCTAACGGTGACGGAGCACCAGGTGGCCAAATTGATGGAAGAGGACATGGGGTCCGCCATGCAGTACTTGCAAGGTAAAGGCCTTTGTCTCATGCCCATATCTCTCGCCACCGCCATTTCCACCGCCACGTGTCACAACAGGGGCCCTATGATTGGGAACTCCAACGCTGCTGTCAGCCCCCCCAACAACCACCGCCAACAACACCCTCTTCTCCAATCCAACGGTGATGGGCCGTCCTCGCCTAGCATGTCCGTGTTGACCGTCCAGTCAGCTACAATCGGTAACGGTGCCACTGACGCGTCCGTTAAAGACGCTGCCTCCGTTTCCAAGCCGTGATAACGACTTTAATTTGTTGGCTTTTAGTAAAAAATAAAAGAACAGGTGAAAAAGACGAGGACGAAACAAAAGCAAAAACAAAAGAAAAGCAGAAAAGATCGAGGATTCAACAACAACGACGCCGCATTTGCGTAGACTTTGTCTAAAGCTTAGCATCACCAACAAGAAGAAACCAAACCAAGTCGTACCGGATCCCAAGAACAGCCCTCTTTTGGGAGGTTTAGGGTTTATATTATATTTTAGTTCTTTTTATGATCAATTTAATCACGTCCTTTAGTATTGTCCGTTGATCTCTTTTTAACAATTCTAATTAGGTTCAATGTTGTGTTGGGGAGCACAGGTGAATCATACTCGCTTTTTCTAATGTTGCTACTAAAGGTGTTGAATAGAATTAGCTTTTAACAATTGCACAATTATTATTATCATTATTGCTATTGTTAAATGCCTATTTCAATTCTGTTTCAGTTCATCTTATCCAATTCTGTTTCAGTTCATCTTATCCACAGTGGGATGTCCCTTTTCTTAAATTATACATTTTGTAAATATTTTCTTATTTTGAATATTATAGAATTAATGTTTCAATTAAAAATAGCCTTTTATTAATTATAGATAATTTTAGGTACACCAGAAATTTTACCTCATATTAGTATTTGAGTTGTTGTATTTAGTATTGGTGTTTAAAATAATCACCTCTTTGTCTAAGCTTTCAATGTCTTGTTTTCGCTTTGCTTTGACTTTTAATTGGAAGAGGACAAAAAATATCAAACCTTTAAAGAGCAAGAGAATAAAGTAAAAGACGGAAGGTTTGAGTGGATTAGATTACAAGTCAACGGCCCAACACGTCACTTTTGTTCCCTCTTGAGTTGCGTTTAAGGAACCAAATAAATAGAAAGCAACACAAGTTATTAATTTAAAATTTAATAAATTGAATTCAACTAATATTTATAAATTTATTTTCAATCTATAGTTTTCTAAATTATTAAAGTAAAAACAACTCTCAAATCATGATTTGAACTTCAATTATTATTTTTCTTAGCATAAGTGACTTATTACATGTGTTTTTTTTGGGTGTGTTCATGTCTTGTCTGGAACATATAATATTATATCCTAAACCAAATCAATCTATGTAATTGGTAAATATCTCCTCATTTTAAACACTATCATCACTTTACATGGAGCACAAGTCGATTGAATGACCGAAGCCAATTTCACAACATCTTTACCACGCCACCACATAGACATAACTCTACCACTTGGTCACTAACAGAAATGTCTCCATCACCAACAGCTGGAACTTGCAAATTGACATGTTATAATATTGTTATTTGGAAATGGAGTTGCGTTCTGGTAAGCTATTCTAAGGGCTTGGGGTAAAAGTGAATCACACAAAAAAAAAGGGAGGAAGATGGATCGGACAATTTAGTCTTCAAGAACTTAATACATTAGTACTAGAGATAAGGCTCTGAACTATATAAAAAAGGAACAAAGAAACACAGCTATACCATATTAAATAGCTATATAGTATATGTTAGGTCCAGAAGCATCATTACCATGCGACCAACTCAGATAAGAAGACTAATGGAGAAGAAGTGGGGAGGGAGCGACTACTTTTCACACACAACAGCATGACATCAGTCCATGGTGTTTCCCCCTTATCAAGTTGTCTTCTTTTTTACTTTCTTCCAATCAAAATAATAACGAATTAATAATCTAAGAATAAAAAATAATTTTAATTCAAGTAATACTTACAAATTTTATTACCTGTTACTCATGATAATCTTTAAAGTCAAAGTAAATTAAAGGGCTATTGACAAGATTAACTTCTCTACTTGGGCCTGACTTTAAGGATCATCCTTTATATTGTGGTGGTGTGATGGAGGCTTGATCAAATTCGTCAATACCCTTTTGAGATCAGATGTTTTATCTTGTAAGGCTACTGAATTCTGCTTTTATAAGATGTTAATGGCGGATGTTTGTCCTTAAACACCGTATGTGCACGTTATTTTCTTGTAGAAAAGAAGGACAAGACTATAAAAGGCAAAAGAGAGACAGGGTTCGGTACACGTAGCGCAATAACATTCTCTATAAGCATGGCAAAACAGTAAGGCCACAGCCATGTACATCAGTTCCCGTCATTGTTACAAGTTTGATTAAGCAAGAAAGAACCTGATAATGGTTAAATTATATGCATAAATAGAAGTTTAAAACCACACAATCAAGCAACTGAGTGAAGTAAGGTTGGCAATGGCCTGGTTTGACCAGATTTTTATAAGTTCAAAGCCTGAATGTTTAAACCAAACAACTCTAATTAAGTATAGGATTGGCAATGGACCCAGCTCGGCCAGATTGTTATAGAGTCAAGCTTCGAGCCGTAATTCAGGCTCCGGCAGAGCATCCAAGTCCGAAGGCTGGAAATTTTTTATTTAAGCCCAAACCTAATCCAAAATAAATAAAGGCACTAGCTTTTCTCTTGAAGATACCCAGATTCTGATATTTACTGAGGGCTTTTGGATCATGATCAGCCGCTGAAGATCATACCGTTACCGCTGTCATTCTCTGGTCTTCAAGCTCGAATCATGGAGTAGCTTTCTGACCTATGTTCGTTTTCGTTTCATTTTCTTGGAACCTCTGTTTTCTGTTTTGCTTTTTGCGTGGATTTGCATATTGTCTTTAGCTTTGATTGTTTTTATCAATAAAGTCTGGCCAGATGGTATTAGAATAAAAAAAAACCAAATAAATTAAATAATGTGAACGCTTCGTCATCTCTATTTTATACTCTGCTGTCAAATCTGTTTAATTGAAATCTTCTTGGAAAGACACTTACTAGGGCCACGCACCATGACTTCTTTTTCTTGTCTGGAAAAAGATGTGGTCAAGGACAGTCAATGAAACCGCGTCTGTTGGTCAAATTAGGGGTGCGTTTGCTTATATATCCAATAATAATTGTGCACCATGACTTCTTTTTCTTGTCTGGAAAAAGAAGTGAACAAGGAAAGTCAATGAAACCGCGTCCGTGGGTCAAATTAGGGGTGCGTTTGCTTATATATCCAATAATAATTGTGGACACTATGGCACATTTCAAGTTTTTGGAATTAGATATTTTAATTAGAAAATAGTACAAGGTTGTACTTAATTGAAATTAATGTTTCTTATTTATCATTTTAAGATTGGGTATATTAAATTTTCAAGTAATTTGATTTTTTTATTTAAAATTATCATTTACCCTCATTATATATTTTTAACTCACATAATTTTTCTTAGTTTTTCATTTATTCATATTTTTTATTAAAATTTAAGAATTTTAGTACTACATTTATTTTAAATATAAATAAAATATATAATAATTAAATAATATCTTGAGATTACATTTTAAAATATATTTAAAAATTTTAAAATGAAGATGTTAAGATATTTTGTTTTCGGTATTATTTGTATTTTGTTATACCGTTGTGATAAGGAAGTTGATTTGGATTATGTATATCTTTTGTGATAAGGAAGTTGACTTGGTATAAGATTCTACTATCTTGAAATATGTAGTATTTTTGAAAGTTAAGATAGTGTAAAATCCTAATGAAGATAGGATTTGTCGGAGAAAAACAAGCAGTATATCTATTGATTTTGTAGCTGCATTTTGGGTGTGCTTGCGTGATTAATTGCATGTTATATTAATGATTTTCGTGCCTATTGTGCGTGGGTTTCTTCAGTGATCAATTAAAAAGTACACAATAATTTTTTGTTTAAAGGCAGTCATAGTGTGACACATATCGATTGATTTTAGGCTACCGTGTTTTTGGTGTGCTTGAGAGATTAATCACAATGTTCTATCGTTGATTTGGTGCTATTGTGTTTTGGAAGGTTTTGCAAAGATAACTTAAAACTTTGGTATCACACTTTTGTTTGAAGACTCTCCAAAAATTATGGTTTAATGCAGCTTGACATATAGGAGAGTGTTCTATGACTCAAGTATTTTTTTTGTTTCTTATTATTCTTGATATAATCACTTGAGATATTTTTATCTTTTTCTTTATTCATTGTTTCAAAATCCTTTGTTGAGATTAGCGTGAAGTGGTCATGCTATTGGGTGTTAGATCACTTTCAGGGTGTGAGTACGAGTGGATAGCATCAAGAAGTGAATGGTGTTAGCTCCGCAATAGCATTATGTAAGACTATTGTACTACAATGAAAGTTGATTAATCTAGTTGAGGGCCCTACAAACGTAAGTCATATGTGTCGATCTGTGTTAACAAATTTCTTGTGTTGATTTATTTGTTGTGCACTTAATTTTTCTACTTGTGATCAAATTCTGGAAATCGTAATTGCTAACTAAGTTACTTTCTGATAAGAAACCGTTAGTCTTATTTGAAACAATAACAGTAGAACAGGAATTTTACAAAACTTTGACCTTTGGGCTTTTCAATTGGTATCAAAGCAAGGTTCACTTCATCAAAACTTAGTGTGTCAAGTTAGTGTAGATCAGTGTTCTGCACTTATGACTACTAGAGAAGGAGCATCGATTACAAGCCACAACCACTAGATGGTTATAACTATCTTGTTTGAAAATCGATAATGTTGATCGCATTTGTCAAAAAATTTGCAAGGTTGTCTTTAGTATGAGTCCTTTGCATATCCACAGTTCCTTCTTCCATTTGCTTACAAAAAGTGATATTGAACTCGTATATGTTTTGTTTTTGAATGAAAAGCTGGATTTCTTGCAAGGTGCAAGGCACTCTGACTGTCACAAAATAGAGAAATCTTCTCTTGCTTGTGTTCGAGCTCCTCCAATAACATTTTCAACCAAACTGCTTCTTCACTAGCTTGTGTAGCAGCTACATATTTTGCTTTTATTATTGACGTAGCCATAAATGATTGCAATTTTGAGACCCAATTTGCGACCGCGCCAGTTAATGTAAACACATAACCTATGGTGGATTTGCTGCCATCAAGATCACCTGCATAATTAGAATCAACATATCCATTGACAACAAAGTCTGATCCCTCAAAACACAATTCAACATTTAAGATCCTTTTAATGTATCCAATGACCCTCTTTATAGCATTCCAATGTTTTCTGCCAGAATTCGCCATGTATTGACTAACTACTATCATTGTATGTGCAATATCTGGTCTTATACAAATCATAGCGAACATTAAGCTTCCCACTTTTGATGCATTTGGTACTCGAAACATCTCCATCCTTTCATCTTCTTTGCTAGGATTCATGTTGGAGGATAACTTGAAGTTAACATAAAGTGGGGTAGAAATTGGCGTATAATCTTGCATGTTAAAGCATCGCAAGATCTTCTCCAGATAATTCTTTTGAGAAAGCCAAATC
The DNA here is from genome assembly GCA_026284465.1 of Erythroxylum citrifolium. Lineage (NCBI taxonomy): Eukaryota > Viridiplantae > Streptophyta > Magnoliopsida > Malpighiales > Erythroxylaceae > Erythroxylum > Erythroxylum citrifolium. The sequence goes on from JANKOE010000007.1 coordinate 59,952,890, forward strand.
TTCTTGTTACTTCTGTCTCCATGAATTTGCATCCTTAAAATCTTGTTTACGGGTTTCAAGTTCTTCATTTCAAATTCCTTAGCCAACTGAGTCTTTAAATCCATAATACGATCTTTGTTGGGGCCTGCTACCAACATGTATCTATATACAGCAACTAGATAGTGAAGTCATTTTCACCAAACCTCTTGAAATATGCACAAGGGTCTGCATTTAGTCTGCTGTATCCAAGAATCATAATGAAGCAATCAAAACTCTTCTATCAACACCTCGACTCCTGCTTTAGACTATATAAAGATTTGTTCAACCTACAAACTAAGTTCTCCTTTCTTGCTTCTTTAAAACCTCCTGGTTGAAGCATATAAATCTTTTCTTCAAGATCTCCACGAAGAAAATTCGTCTTTACTTCTAATCACTCTAGATGTAAGTCAAACCTAGCATATATTGTCAGGACTACTTGAACTATAGTAAGTCAAACCAGGGGGAAAAATATTTCATTGAAGTCAATCCCTTCCTTCTAAGTGTATCTTTTTACCACAAATTTTGCATGATACCGCTCCATCTGATCATCACCATTTCGCTTGATCTTATAGATCCATTTGTTTCTAATGGCTTTCTTTCCTTGTGGTAGTGGCACAAATTCCCAAGTCTTATTCTTATGAAGAGCTTTAATTTCTTCTTACATTGTTGTCATTTATTGAAATGCATCTAAAATGTTCATTACCTCCTGGAGAGTTGATGGTTCCCCATACTCAGTTAAAAGATAGTATGCAGCATTACCTTATACAATATAGTTTGAATGCCAATCTAGTCACCTTTTTGGGCGATTTGATTGGCAAGTCTTTGGAGCTTCAGATTCTATTAGTTCTTGTACCTCGTGCTCTGGTGCTGGTTTAAAAGAATCCATTTGGGATTCCTTCTCTTTTTGAACAACAGTAGTCTTTGAATCTTCCTTTGATGTGCAATCATTGACTCCTTTCTTTTATCTCTCATCTATAAAGATTACGTTCTTGCTGGTGATAACCTTATGAGCAGTAGGATCTCACAGGCGATACCGTTTCACTCCATTAACATATCCCAAGAATAAGCACTTCCTGGGTTTTGGATTTAGTTGTGTAGTTTCTTGAGGACTGTACATTACGTACACAGGACTTCCTAATATATGGAGGTTTTGTAAGTGTAACTCGACTTACACATGTACAGTACTTATAAGGCGACTTGTATGTCGATACAACTCGACTTATGCTTGTACAGTACTGTCATATTGTGCCCTAAAGGCAATCGCCTTTAGCGCGTTTTATTCAAAGTCGTGTGCAGACTTTATGAATAAATAAAGAAAGGCATATTCATTAATTTGATATTCATTGTTATGAATTGATATTGATCTTTAATCAAATTAATGAAGTCCATGATATATGACATAGCATGAAGGAAATTATGATGT